>OZ014487.1:37959936-38093029 GCA_963965965.1 Trididemnum nubilum | reverse complement strand
TGTTTTGTTTGAAGGCATAAACTGAAAAATTAAAAACCAAAATTTGATCACTAAAGAAACAAAATAACAGGTGTTGAAATTTTGCACCAGCAACAATTTTAACCACAATTCTAGCTTAAGCAGAAGCTAAGCAAGAAGCGTTCAAAAATAGCAGGCAGTTTCAACCCCCTCCCCTAGGCCTACAACAACTTTTAGAGCACAGGCTATGGAGCGCCGTTTGTGTACCCTAATTTGTGCAATGTTTTTTGCATCTTTAATTAACTCTATAATGCCTGGGCTCTAAAAGTTGTTGTAGGCCTGGGGGAGGGGGTCGAAACTGCCTGACATTTTTGAACGCTTCTTGCTTAGCTTCTGCTTAAGCTAGAATCGTGGTTAAAATTGTTGCTGGTGCAAAATTTCACCACCTGTTATTTTGTTTTTTTTGTGATCAAATTTTGGTTTTTAATTTCTCGGTTTATGCCTTCAAACAAAACATCAAAATATTCTTTTACTGCCTTATTGCTCTTTGATGTGCACAGAAAGCCAACTAATCCGATTAACTTCTTGCTTTATTTGGCGACTCAATTTAATCTCTTGTGTACACCAACTTCGTCAACTTGCATTGTGTAAACGACAGGCTGAAGACAGCAGTTTTTGGAATTTGTTTATTTTGATGCGAAGTTTCTGTCCTGAGTTCAAATATTGCGTAGATGAGTTGTTGTGTTTTTTGTGGTATTGTAATTTTTTTCCCCATTCAGAAATATAGACAAAACATTTTAGTGTGTGTTGTGTTGTGTGTGGTAGTTGATACGTGGTTGTTAATACACTCGTACTAAAATAAATTACTTCTGGTAATGTATGAACAGGTCTATGGCAAAATTTGATAGTTCAGAGGAATTCAATCAGCCGATCCCAAGCTGGCAAAACGCTACTTCAAATTAAAATGCTTTTTCCAATTAGCTAATAAATTTTCCTGTTTTGATTTTCTTTATAATAATGATACTGTTTTGTAATAATCATGTCGCTATAACTTTGGCACTGTTTGAATTATTTTTTGGTTGAATCGAAATCCTGTAGAGAACTTCTATTGTTACTAGAAGCACATAAAACTATAAATTATAAAAAAAACTCTTAGCGGATTGGCATTGTTATTGTTTATTTCTGTAGTCAAAAAACAGTGATGAATTCATTGACTTAGAATAATATTGGCAAACTGACATCTGCTGCTGCGCCTTGATTTGCGTAGCTCTGAATACTCCTTTACAGTACAATCAATCCAAGTTTGCTTACTTGATTATCTAAAAAAAATTGCATAATTTTCTAGCACAGCATGGTGGTTGAAAGCGTGTTTACCGAACGGAAAGTGGGGCGTGTAGAGGCTGGAGCGTTGGTCTCGCAGTGTTGTAAACACCGGTTTATTCCCTTGTCGAGTTATGCCAAAAATTTTAGAAATTAGTATTCACAGCGCTGCCTTGTTTGGCACTCAGCATTTGAAAAATAGGGGGAGTTTCTTCTACATGAAATATAGACAAATGGCAGCGACTTGAAGATTACATGGTCATTTTGGTGTCTCGAGCATGGCGAAAGCAAATTGGCAAATAAATATGAACTAAGTACTTTCATATTTCGTAGATTATCAAGATTTTCGTATTCAGAAGATTATTAATAAAATGTACACACCGTTTTTTAGGCAGGTAAATGCGATGTATGTAGGCTACAATAAAAAAAAATGAGTGGTAGTAAATTTGCGAAAACATCCAACACATAGAACACAAAAAACTGCATTCAAAGCGTCAAGCAAAGTGCATACCGGTACTATGCAAGCTGTATAACAATATAAAGCAAAGCTCTATCATCATAGCGTTTCAAAAATAAGCGAAAAAAAATGAGCATGTAAATCAGCGCTTAATTGGTTCGGGTGTATTATACAGTAAAGGTTTTCATTGTGCAGAATCTATTAGCAAACGAAATTTTACTTGTAGCTTTTTTGTTTGTAAAAATTTTAAATGATTGGCATTCTGCATTTTTCGTGATATTCCGCTGGTTTTATCGTGGTGGCACAGCCAGGGCCGCCGAGAGCCGAACGTGGGCCCGGGGCCAGCACAAATATTACGGATATCGGGTTTTGTGAACTCCAAAACAGACGGAGAAAATGCCGCAGTTTTGTCCGAATTATGATGTGATCTCCAAAAAAAAAGGCCTTTACCGAAATTTTAACCGCATTTTCGGTTGAAATTTGATAATCTCCAAAAAATAGTTTTTAGGCCTCACATCCTGATTTCTCAGGGTCATTTCAATGGGCCCCTCTCGAGCTCATGGGCCCTGTGCTGGGCTCGCTGAAGCTTATGGTTCGGCCTAAAGTCCATGGGTTCCGGGGTCATTGTACACTCCTGCCCCCCTTTTCGGTGGCCCTGGGCATAGCGCAACCAATACTAAAACACGAAGAACGTAGGCTACGGTGTAGCGGTAATCTGGGTTTGGGTGGTATACAGACAATAATATGCACTTACGCAGTTTCAGAATTTTATTTTCCTGGATTCTGCAATAAAAGAAACAAAACTCTTTATACACAAATTAGTGACGTCGGTCTCATCATCGCAGTGCAAAAAGCATCTTATGCAAAAGCACAGCACTGTATGTAGCAGCAGGAAATAAGATACATGTTTTTTATAAGCATATAAATATTGGGAGATCATGCTCAGGTATGTTTAGCAACTTTCAAATTTGAAGCTCAAGTTACGTTTAATAAAAGCTTATATTGGCACCCTAAAATTTTAAAACTCCTGAGAAAATCGCAAAGTTTGTAGCATCATATCTTTGCAAAGTACTAATAACAGCCTTAGCTCTATGAATTGATAGACCAATAGATTTTTGTATTGCGTATAATTATGATTTTTTTATTTTTGGTACACAATGGCTGGTTATTTCATTTGCAGCTTCTTAGCATTATGTAGGAATAGTTGGGGATTCATTTTCTAAAATCCGGCCTCCGAATGCTTATAAATGTTATGCTTAAAAAAAAAATGCAGTGACCAAAAGGCAAGCTCTGCTAAACCGGTATACCCTCTGTAATGATATTATCGGCAATCTAAGCAGTAACGCATTGAATGACGATGACATACGGCTTTGCCACAGCTCTAAAAATTTTCAACAGCTTGTCTTTAGCTTGCTTAGCTCCGGGTCCACTGATTTATTTCTTGCAATGTTCACACCGTTTTCTATATCTCCCTGGGAACGCTACAAAGCCACGCTGCTGGACAAATCAAATTGAGATAAAGCTCCTTCCGATTCACCAAGGACATTTTAAAAAATGAGAACCAGGTTTTACCAAAATTTGCTTGAAAAATACGGTTTTATGCGTACGTACGCAAAAAAAAAATTCAAAATTTCTCGCAGGTTTTGTTTATACTTTTGATATATATGGCTTTGTGAAAAAAGATTCAAACTTGGTTAGGAGTTTTTGTTTACTTTTCGAAGGTGCTGTTACTTGTAGAGTTTTGTTTGTTGACACAACGCTTGCCACGACTGCTCTGTCTAAATATGTCTAGTATTAAGAAGATTTGCTAACACACTATGCAAACAAAATGTGTCCAAGTATCAAAAATTTTCTGATAACTTTCAGAATATCGTTGAATAAGTGCAGTTTTTGACCTTCAAACAATTTGAAAATTATACTGGTAGTTAGAAAAATAAGTTTTGGACAAAGTCATAGAACAGGAAGTCAATAGGACAAGTCGTTTAAAAGCTGCAAGCAATTGTAGAGGTCGCGGGCACTTTCGGCCCCCCCCCCCCCCCCCCCCAGGCTCTTTAGGGTTAAATAGTCATTTTAATTAAATGTACAAATATAAATATACAAAAAAACACGCGCAAAAATAAATATGCAAAAATTTTTGAATATTTATTTTATCATAATTTGTGCAACGTTTTTTTGCATATTTAATTAAATAGTCATTTTAATTGAATATACAAAAATATATGCCACAGAATAAACCGTTGCAAAAATAAATGGACAAAAAATTGTTACGCAAACATTTCTTGCATAAAAAAATTTGACACAAAAATTGTTGTTGCTAAAATAAGTCCACAAAAATTTTTGTGGTTTTATTTTTGCTACATCATTTTTTGCATCAAAACTTTTTGCATTACAATTTTTTGTGTCAAAAATATTTGTACATTTATTTTTGATAGCAAAAAAAACAAAACACTCCGACTTAAATGAGCAAAATTTTGTGGCGCAAAAAATGTTGATGCAAAATTTCTTGTCGCAAAAATACGCGTGCAAAAATAAATCGTCAAAAATATTTGACTATCTAGTTTGTGTCCATAATGACAAAAGGTTGGAATCATGCGGGCGGCAAGGTACCGGCAAGGTATAAAACTGAAAGTTCAATACGAAAGCTTTGGGCAGTACAGCAGCCTACAGTAAGGTACTAGCCCGCTTATGAAACCTCAAGTTGGGCTGGGAAATGAAGGTTTATTCACCCGTACCTAATTCCGGACCGCATAATTCCAATCTTTTATTATTTTGGACACGAGCTAAATAGTCAAATATTTTTGACGATTTATTTTTGCACACGTTCTTTTTGCGACAAGAAATTTTGCATCAACATTTTTTGCGTCACAAAATTTTGCACATTTATTTCGGCGTGTTTTGTTTCTTTGCTATCAAAAATAAATGTACAAATATTTTTGACGCAAGCAATTGTAATGCAAAAATTTTTGATGCAAAAAATGATGTCGCAAAAATAAAACCACAAAAATTTTTGTGGACTTATTTTTGCAATAACAAAAATTTTTGTGGACTTATTTTTGCAAAAACAATTTTTGTGTCAAAATTTTTGTGTAACAATTTTTTGTCCATTTATTTTTGCAACGGTTTATTCTGCGGCATATATTTTTGTATATTCAATTAAAATGACTATTTAATTAAATATGCAAAAAAACGTTGCGCAAATTATGATGAAATAAATATTCAAAAATTTTTGCATATTTATTTTTGCGCGTGTTTTTTTTTTGTATATTTATTTTTGTACATTTAATTAAAATGATTATTTAATTAAATATGCAAAAAAACATTGCACAAATTAGGGTACACAAACGGCGCTCCATACCAGGCATTATTTACGAGCTTTGGCAAAAAAGCTGATTATCGCTTATTTTCTACTTGGTGTTATCCTCGTAAGCATAATCTTTCTCAAACAACAAAGTGCTAAAGTGATCCAGAACGCGAACACAAAATAAGAATTGTTTTTCTCTTAATGCAATCTTTAAGCAACACACATTTGTTCACTTTTTCGGAATGGGTTGGGTGTTTCTTTATAACTATCGATTTAGTGTTTTGAGCAAAGATCGAAAAAATTGAAATTGCTTCGTAACCTTTCTGCAAAAAACAAAACGAAGCAGGTTATACACTGTAAATTTGATTGATGAAACAACAACAGAAAAATGTAACTATAATTTTGGCACGAGTGCTGAATACAGTATTTTGCCGCTATTACACCAATATCGGTTACGGGTAGGTTATGCAAAGCCAGTAAAACTGTGCTGACATCAGGTTGAAATGTCATGCTAGTAGTACTTTGAAGCAAATTGCAATTCAACCAATGCAGTTAGATCTTTACTGGTCTCCTTACGGTGTTACCAGTAGGCCTATTAGCCTATACCAGACCAGTTGGTAGAATAAAGCAACATTTTTTACTGTACCTTGCCATTGTTTTTTGACTTTAATCCAATACTTTGCTTGATATAGGCTAGTACTAAATTTTAGCCCGAGCCTGCAACGGCGATAGCTAAACCAGAAATTACAATGCAGATACCAAGTTTAGGCGAGTCATGTCAAATACCTGTGACCAACGTGATCCAGTAGTTACTTACGTTAATTTTAGTAGTTTGTGACGTTAGTTTTAGTTACTAATGTTAATTTTTTTGTGGAATAGATCAGTGATGTTTCAAATGATGTCACTCCGTAACGAATTAACGGAGAGTATTTTCTTTTTTTGTAAATAGCTTAGAAAATTCCACATTTTAAAATTGTTGACTTTTTAACCAAATTCAAAAATTGTTCTGCCCCAGTTTAATTAATTTTTCACTGGTATTTACGCAGCGGTTGAGCAGAATTTCCCATGTGCACACCGGATACGTTAATGTGTTCTTTATTGTGTCAGTTATTTGTTGTATATGTGTTGCTTATCTTGCTGTTAGTGTTACGTTAAATTTTTTCTATATTAGTGAAAGTTTTAAACAGATTGCAAAAAAAAAATGCTTTTGGTTAGGTTAACTTCTGGTTAGTGGTTAACTTCCGGTTAGAAAAACTAGTAATGGCTATTGGAAATTGTAGTAAAACAGGAAAAAGCAGTAAAAAATGAAACGGGTGTAATTTTTTTTACCGTTAATAGCAATTCTTCTTAAATCAATTCTCGTTTGCAACCCATCATAAACGAAACCACAGAAATGACACCATTGATGGTCCGTTTGAAATTTCTTACAGTGCGTTTCAAATCTCACAGAAAATGATCACAAATAATTTTTTGAAACGCATCCAACGACAATAAATTTTTTTGAAAGTCATAACTGCAATAAAACAATCGAACTACCCAAAACTGTTTTTTGCATTGCTTTTTTCAGTTTGTATCGAGTCTCCTCCAACTTACACTAATGGCCCAGTATCCTGCTCAAACACTGCTGTGGCCCCTTACTTTGTAAATGAAGTAATTTTAAAGGAATGCAGAGACTCTTTCCAGCCTAATCCACTCAAATCTGCTCTTCATCATCATCATCATCATCATATTTCTTTATTTACCAAGTGACGTCATATCACAAGAAAAAACTGCAACTTCCTCTAGGTCTATATCACCAAAGCATCGAAATATGCAATATTAGGCCTATTCCTTTAAAACCAACACACAAACTTGCAGAGTCAAAGCGATATTTAGTCACTTGGTGAGGAGACAGCGAAGGACCGAAAGGTCATCTAAGTCTACTGCCACCTCACCAAGTTAAAGTTGAAAAAGCAGCAGTTTGTTACTTTCTATGATAAAAAATTTTACGCAAAATTAAAACAAAGTGTTGCAAAGATATGTGCACTTTGTACAGTGCATACACAAAACTCACAGTCACCATGTAAAGAAAATGCAAGGCAACATTAGAATTGTTCTAACTCTAAGCATACTAAAAAATAAAAAAAATAAAAAATACTGTAACTACAGATTGGACAGAAAATAAAATTTATAAAGTTCATAGTGCTTATTTATGTTTTATGGAATTTAAAGTGAGCAATTGGAGTGGAAAAATATTCCTTGCTTTGTTTTGTATTGTTTGCCAATATGTCATTTGTACTGGTACAATTCCAATACCAGTATGTATCAACCTCAGTCAGTTACTGCAAAATTACTAATAAATCAAGGGCACATCAAAATGAGAGATGACGTATTGTATAAATGTGTGATAAATGAATGTGCGTAATTGTGCTCTGTCGTGCATGTGCGTAATTGATGACAGTAGTGATCCTTCTACATCATCATGGAGGTGTGACCCCGAAGAAGTGAGAACAACTTGTCAGAGTATGTGTTTATTCTTGTGAGATTTTGTGCAAAATGTAAACTAATTTTTGTCAACTTGTTTTAGTGAAATGGAAAAAATGCTTAAAAGTTTTTTTTTTATAAAAAATGACTTTAAATATCTCACTTATGCTGAAAAGCTTCGTTTTTGATATCGAGCGAAAATTTTTGTTAAATATGAATTTAGTTTTTTGTACGTCAGTCCTCTGTAGCTTGAATGAAGATGCCATACTGTTATGGCTTCCCTGAGTGGCTGCAGACTTAAAGGGCCGACATAACAGAACGTGCTAGCAAGCTCGTAAAGACCATTCTCGCTCGCTAAAAAGCGCTAACGAACAAAAAATTGTTGTAGACAAACTGCCATTTCTGAGCAGTTTCGTCCAACACACGTTAAAACTGCTCGCTCGAATTTCTTTGCGAGATGTTCGTAACCTGTGCTAGGACGTAATAAATATCTCATTGAGACGTCAAATGCATTTCTACTTCAAAATAATGCATTCAAGCGTACTGTATGTACTGCAATGTTATGGAAAAAGATAGCTTTGCGTTATTATTCTAAGCTAGAAAATTCCTCTACTGATTATAATTAATAGATAAACGACAGAATTTAATTATATTTTTGGATCAATGTGAAATAAGATCAACTTTTTCCATACTATAATTTTTTAAATGACGTAAAGCGCCTTTAAGGTTGTTGGTGGGTAAACTCATACGTTGACAGTAACTTTAGGTTTGAGGTTTCAAAGTTTTTCAAAAGTGATTAAGTCGAAGTACAACTCTTCCTTTTTAGAACCGGTAACTATTGAGTTGAGAGGGCTGTTTTTAATTTTTTGCCGACATTCAGTCTCATTTGTTCTTGATTTTTTTAAAATGTTTGAGAGTACCAATGTCAATTTTAGCGGGCATGTTTGAAACACTGTGTAATATCTATTGCTCTCTCTGCTTTAAGTGAAGGCTTTTGCAACATCGTAAAATTGCAACAAGTTGAGCTACTGTCAAAAAAAATTCTCAATTGCTTGCGCACAGCAACAGAGCTTTATAATCTTGAATAGTTGCAATTTTGCTGGCAAACACAAGAAAGTCACGGAAATTTTATGGTTTAGAACCAGCAAAAATTTTAGCTTCTTTGATTAGTTTGAATTTTTTTTTTTTTGCTTGTTTTGGGTTTATTTTGCTGCCGTGGCTGGGCATTGTTGTTAATTTGTTATTAAATTTTGAGCAAAAATGAGCCTTGTGTTATCTAAATCATTCTTATAAATAAAGTGTATAGCTATTTTTGTCAACTGGCACTACTCATCATTTCTTTATCAGTCGAAAAATCAAATGGTTTTCAATGCGATTCGCTTTTTTTTTCCGCAGTCTAATAGCAAACATGGCTATGATTTCATTTAATTTTCCGCAAAAATTCGCTTTAGTTGGAAGTTTTCAACATTTTGCCATTAACTTTCTAAACCAAAAAGGTTTCTCGCACGCTTAAAGAGTGCTTCAAGATCCTCTTTAAGTTGCCGAGGAAGATGTGACGTTTTTTTACTCGAACTACTTTCCGCAATCGCTCGAAGTAACTTAACGAGAAAGAATGACGTAACGGATTTGGGAAGGCTTTACATACACGAGCAAAAATGCCCTTTTACGTTTAGCGAGTATTTCGTTCGGTGGCGCCTCTTAAAAAAACTCGTTAATTAAAGCGAACGAGGAAAATGCTGTCATGTTGGCCTTAAACACCTCACAGTCCATTCGCTGTCACTCAGGCGCTGCTTTCTTTAAAAATACCTTGATACGTGTTCTGTTTTATCTGTTTTTGTTTTGTGTTTTTTTAGTTGCGTCAATAAACAAACTTGAACTTGAAAAAACTTGATATATTCTTCAATTTTCGACTGAAAGCAATATTGTTGTTTCCCATCTGAAAGTTTGTAATTTTTTCTTTAATTTTGAGATCTTGAATACAAAGACCAAATAGTATAGTTATCCGTAAATATTTGATTGGTAGTACAGAATTTAACTATAGCTTTAAATAAAACCGGATTCATCTTTTATTGATTGGGTAGCCTTGAAAAAGGCTGTTTTAAGGTTTAAACGCTTTCGTTTAGCTCTCTTCAGAAACCATCGCTAGAAAAAGATAGAATGAAAAAAAAAAACAATGCGGATTCATTTATAAAAGCAGAGAAAATCGCTGATTGGTCAAATAATCATCGCTGATTGGTTGATTTGTGTACAGAAGTAGCGATTGTGTGACGAGAAGAAAAACAAACTTTCATCAAGATAGATGCTGATTGGATCAAATCGTTGTGTTTCGTTTGCGTAAGAAAAATAGAAGACCTTGTGATGAATCTAAAATAAAACCTAAAACAGATTTTGATTTGTTAAATTGTTAAGTTTCGTATTATCAATGAATTAATTGAAGAGAATAAACAAATTTATTTTAGATTCATCACAAGGTCATCTAATTTTCTTACGCAAACGAAACACAACGATTTGATCCAATCAGCATCTATCTTGATGAAAGTTTGTTTTTCTTCTCGTCACACAATCGCTACTTCTGTACACAAATCAACCAATCAGCGATGATTATTTGACCAATCAGCGATTTTCTCTGCTTTTATAAATGAATCCGCATTGTTTTTTTTTTCATTCTATCTTTTTCTAGCGATGGTTTCTGAAGAGAGCTAGACGAAAGCGTTTAAACCTTAAAACAGCCTTTTTCAAGGCTACCCAATCAATAAAAGATGAATCCGGTTTTATTTAAAGCTATAGTATAGTTATCTTTAGCGAGCACCAAAAAAAGCCTTCCACCTCACACAAAATGGTTTAAAGTAAACTAAAACTTTGAGAATAAAGAAGTATAGCGTAACTGAAGGTTTTGTAAACAACGTGATTAAGCGCTTTTATTTGTGTTTTGTTCCACAAGCGAATTCCACTGAGAAAATTTTTGATCTTTGGTGATATTGATTTTTAAAGGTTTTGCAATGAGCGGTAAGCAAAGTTGCATGTAACTATTGGAGAATTGCCGCAGTAAGACGATTGCAATTCTCTTTACTGTTAATAGCTGTCTCTTTACTTTTAATTGCAATTCTTCGTGGTGCGATTCTCGTTTGCAACCGAACGTATATGAAAACGTAGAAACAAAAGCATTGATGGCCAACTGAAACTCTTTTCACTACATAGTAAATCACACAGAAAATGATCACAAAGAACTTTTTTGAAACGCATCCAAAAACAATGAATATCCTGAAAATCATAACTGCGTTGAAACTTCACCTCATCAAATTGTTAATTGCATTGTTTTTCAGTTTGTATCGAGTCTCCTCCAACGAACACTAGTGGCGCAGTATCCAGCTCAAACATTACTGTGTCTTTGTTACGAATAATACTTTTGAATGCTGTTATTATAATGATTATTTGTCATGCTTTAACTTAGTTGTGACTATTTCAGTAGTTGTTGTTACAGCAAGTTAGCTTGCTTTGGAATCAAACAAAAAAAACCTTTCGTCTTGCAAGATTTCAACCACTATGTATTCGAACAGAAAACCTTTTTTAACATGAGAAAAGGCACGCCAATGTCAATCAATGATAAGATGTCATGTTTACTTTTGCCGTTCGTAGTAGGCGAATTGTTTTGCTTAGTCAAGTTTAGTTTTTCCTTTCTTGACCCCTAATGATGCGGAGCGGATTGGGATAAAAACAAGCTCCTTTTTTTGTTTGCGTATTTTGATTTTACTAGTATTAATGGAAATGTAATGATAAGTTGATTATTGTTTTGCATTCGTCTTAGTATTTTCCAATATGATTAGTTTAGCCGGAGACGATGAATAATTCACCCTCATTTGTCAAACAAAACTTGTTTTGGATAATGTTAACGAAAAGTAGCCTTTTTCCCCTTAAATTCCAACGTTGTATTTATTCTTCTGTGTATAATTTTTTTCTATGAATGCCCTTGCAACAATGCCAAATTATTTCAATTGACTCAAAATGCTGAAGTACATTTGAGATAAATGAGCTGTTCGATTGTCAACTTCTTGATACAAATTCTGCGCATTTACCGTCTCAAATAGTTGGTGAGTTTTGTGCATTTTATTTTCGATATTGGATTAATTTGTGAATGTTATTTTGCAAATTTGGATGTTATTTTGCTTTAATAATTATTTCTCTTTTCTAATGATGCTATACGTAAAAACTTGAAGCTGAAATCATGTTAATTCATTCATAAAGAACGTTACTTGTTTTTTGCTATAAAAACCGATCTGTGCCTGCTATCTATGGCATTGTGTTGTGTTTATTTTAGAAAACCGTCAGAGTTCACGACAGAGTTCACGTCAAAGTTTCACGTCAAAGCGTCAAAGGATCGAGCGTCAACTGTCATTCGAAAGACTTCAATTTTAGTGATTGTGATTTGTGCACCTTAGTCAATAGTGAACTGTTTGAATTGTGAACTTGGGCGTGCTTGACAAGTCATCTCTCTCCGGCCGGTTTTGCGCACGTTTAAGACTGTGGCCGAGTTTTCCTGTAACAGCTGTGCCGCTCCTTTGATTTGTAATTTTCGTGTCAGTGTGTTACTATCATTTTCAGCTGGTTGTTTGTTGTTTGTCAGTTATTACTTGCTGTACTTAGATTTAAAGTTTCTGAATTCATAGTTTTGTAATATTTTGTTGTACTGTAAGCTTGTATTTGACGTAATAGTTCCGGAGCTGCCGAACGTCCTGCTTATATTAAATCGAGACTTACTGCGTACATTTTCTCTCCCAAAAGTGGTGACGGCGGCAATTGGTATGTTGGCCTCTCAAAGGCTGCAAGACAAAATCAAACCACACTTTCCCAAATCAATTTGCTCTAGTTCTTCTTCCCAAAAACACATATTTTCTGACTGTCGATGCAAACCTTTAACCCCGTCTCTCCTTTCGGATTCAGTTATTGAACTTCATCTTTTACAAACCTTTACCGGGGCTCAACACTTCAATAACAGTCAATTTTCTGTTCTTGCCCAAGACCTCTTTCATTTCCACCGAGCTGTTCCGCTAGCCACTTTCATTAAAACTTTTAATTCCGCTCTTTGCCGCCAAAAAAAATTCGCGTATAGGTTAAAGATCGTACAATATCAACGTGTTCTCATTTGTTGTTTTCCAGCCAATCACAGCTCGGCATTTTTCCTATAAATAGGTGTTCTTTTCCTGCGCTTTTCTCTCTGGCGAGTCGTCTTGACAAGTGTCAGACAAAAAGCTTCCAAGAAATGAAGAGTACACATCCTGATTAACGCAATCCAAAAAAATTTTGGAAGGTCTCGATTGTGGGTGTTGTGTGAGTGGTGAGTGATGAGTTTACAGTGAATGTTAACCTTCAATGAAACTCCTAATCGGGTGTGGATTTGTCCAATTTAACGCCACGGTTGCTTCCTCGTGAGAAGAGAACAAATATGGATCAAAAGGGTTGCAACATATTTCAAATTATTAAACATGAAAATGGAGACGAAGTTGATTATGGTTACTACCAAAGTGTATCTATGGTTCAAAACACAGTAGACAATTTTGAATGATATTTATTATTGAATAACACTAAGTTCTGTTTGCTCTTAGAGAAATTTAATTGTTCACTTTGTGTTTGTGCTACGTAATTGTGTAATACTTATTCACCATTCGCTGGAGTTTATTTAATGTACTGTAACTTGGTGATTTTTCAACACCAAAACCCCAATATTTTGTTTCCATAAACATTTTAAGCTAATTTGCTCCTTCGATCCTTACAAATGGTATTATGTTTCCACATTTAACTGCAAATAGAAGGTAGAATTTCAAAAACAAAGTATATTATACCATAGTAAGATTTGCAAACATTATCGAATGACCGCCTTGAAGCGAAATCATATTTTCTTTCTTTCGTATTTTACTGTATGTCTGTAGCTAATGCAATAGAAACGCTGCCTAGTTAAAAGCTAACTACCGCAATGTGCTAAATACAGTTTTACTGTAATTATAATCGGTTGAAAATTGGAAATGCCTAATGTTTACTTTCACGAAGTATTAGCTTGCATAATAATTTGCGGAAACAAACCTTCAAAGTTTTATCAGTTTAAAGAAAAAGCATTCGTGGATTTTGTCACAGATCTTATGTGAAGTGTATAGGACATCATATTATCATATTCAATGGGGAAGAGGTGATTATTATTTTATGAAACCTACTGTTCAAAGATGTCAATGATTTTGTCTTCATCTGTATTTGTTTGTGGTTTTGTTTTTAAACTATCGAAATGTTGCATTATTTTTGATGCAAGTTTTATTTGAAACTTGATGCTTACCTTTTTGAATTTTAATATTTTATATGTATTTGAATAATATATTTCCGTATGTTGTCGTTGTTGTAGCGCATATTTATCCTCCTGTCGCCGGACAGCGTCAGACGCTAACTTGTTGGACGATCCGCACACTTTTCATTACCTGGACTACTTCGTGATTGAAGAAATCCGCACCTGCTTAGGAGTTTCCGATGATCCAATGTTCCTGTGGATTTCTTCGAATTCTTGTCCACTAAATTTACTGTTTGTTCGAAGCCACCAAGCAGAGATAATCATCGTAAAGCGTCTTATCCAAGGACGCAACAGCGTGACTAGGGTGCGGGTTGAACCCAGATCTTTCGATCAGGGTCGTCGTAAAAACGACGCCTTTACCTATTTGGCCACGCTGCCGACTAATAATGTTAAAATAGTCAGATGTTTATTTTCGCCTTTAATTTTGTTGCAATTGCTGGACATTGCTTATTATTGAGACTTGAGAGAGCTACTGTAGATTTTGGCTTTCCATCTTTGTTTAGTTGTCAAGACCCAACTTAGACATTTAATGCATCGATAAAAACATTAAAATGTAACATTTTTTCGACCTTTGAGAGTTCAAGTCAGACTCAAGTTCAAGTCCGACTTTAAAAGCTTAAAGCCGGGATATGTTGACTAATGACTGCAAATAATTAAATGTTCATTACAGCATTAAATCTTCATCCAAGCCTTATTCGGTCTCCCGTAATACGATACTCTTTTCATCATATCTATAGCTCAAGCAAAATTTTCTGACAATCATGCATAAACACGGTAATTTTCCTTCTTAAACTTTGAGTCGCATGTTGCAGCAATTTGAATTGTGTATTATGCTGCAGCATCAACAAATTAAGGCAATTGCGTTTAAAGCCAAACAGACAGAACTGTAAAATTTTAATAACAAACATTATCATTAAGCTGCCTTTTGCTTTAATTTTACTATTGCGCATTATCGAGCACTGTTTTAGAAAATTTACTACCAACAATTTTCTTACAAATATTAAGAAAGCGTGAACGCAATTGCGTGCATACTTTTTGTCTGGTTTTCATGGTTGATATTTGCATTCAAAATCCCTATATTAGCTAGTAAATTGTAATTACATTTTATTCACCAAGTTGCCTTGGCCAGAAGACAGCGAAAGGACTTTTCGGTCTTGTACTAAATACTGTAAGTATTTCAACGCTGTTTACAAAGTATAAAGTATACTTTGGAAATAACACTACGGCGCTCTCTCCACAATATTTTAATTCTGGAGTCGAACAGCATATAAGCGCCAAGTATATTTGTGCAATCCCTTTCTCGTAATCCATGACAAATTTGGTGATCTCAAACGAAAATTAACAAACTGCTGCATTGAATCCGATTTTATGTATCGAAATTCCTCTAGTAAACAAAATGTTTTGAAACTATAAATTTAGATTGTTGGATTGGCTAATGTACGTGCCAAATTTAAAGTGCACTTAAAGCATAAAACCACCTTTCTAAAGTAGCGCTGAACTTTTGTTGGAGTTTAAAATGCATTTAGTTGGTGGATTTCGTGAAAAACATTTGATTCATGATGACAGAAACCATATTCACGCTTTACGCTTGATTACCGGTCAATGACATTCGAATTTTGTTCCGTTTCTTTTTTTTTGTAAAGTTGAGGTTCAGATTAGCAAGGCAAAGCAAAAAGTTTTATTTGATTGCTTTGTGTCGAAAATACTCGGCTTGTTATGTTAGAAAAAAATAATTTTGTTGCAACGCAAAAAGGTACAATAAAAATGCTCAGATTTTCCGTTTGCAGCAAAACTGTTTACTGGATTAGAAGGAGATAGTAAATGAGTAGAGACTTTAGTGTCGTTAGTAAAGTTACCGAGATAAGTGGGATAAAAAAAATCCGAAAGAAAAATAAAAAGAGAAATTCGATATATGTATTAAGTTTTACGAAACCGATAAGTAAGAATAATAATTTACCATTGATAAAGCTGGGTTCAATTTCTAAGTGAATTAGAATTAGAAGTAAACAAAGTGTTGTCATTTTACTCACCATTTTATATTTACTCGCATAATTGTTATATTTTGTGAGCGTTGTTGTTACTGATGGAGCAAATGCAGCTACCAAAAATTTGCATCAACATATACATTTGAGACTTATTTTTTTGAAACAAAATATGCTCCACCGCAGTAATTTTTATTGTAAAAATAATATAAAGGCTGCTAGTCGGTCAAATGGGTACAGCATTCATCTATGGAGCGGAAAGTTTTAGGTTCGATTCTAGTCTGGGTCAAATTGGCCATGGTTCCAAGTTCGAACAACTTGCCAACGCTGCGACTTTATCTTCAAAAAGAAGTTGTGTTACCGGGTCTCGATGGCGTGTAGATGATACACCGCCAACTCGTCACACACTTAGACATTTATTGGAAAAAAAATTTTTTTAGCTGTGATATAAATACTGCCACACCAACAGCATAATACTGCCAAGTGTCAATAAACAAATTTTTGGTAATAAAGTAATGCTGGTACAAATGCTTTGGAATAAGCGTTTAAGCAAATTTAAACCGAAAACTCATATTTTTTTTGGACAATACGTGTTAATTTTTTTAATTAGTTACCAGTGATGATCCGGTTTTTGGTGTTGGCTTCAACAAACCGTCGGCGTTGCATGGTGGTAAACTCAAAAGAAGAACAGTATAGTTGGTAATGTTTTTGTGTTACTTTACTCAGACCACTATCTTTCACAATTGACTAGTTGAAAACGTTAAAAAAAACAATACTAAAAATTTCAAAAAAAATTTATAGTAGAAAAACTACCAAAAATACGCAAAATTGGAAGCCAGATTTTGAGTAGCAGTGTAAAAGAACTGACCGGTAAAAGCGCAGACCCGGTGCAAAAATGGACGTTTTTAAGCCAAATAACTTGGACACTTTTGCTTAGAACTGAAATGTATTTGGATCCACTAAGCACAACAATAAAAAACATAGCATCAAATAAAGTTTTGTCTAACTTCGAAAGATATCACTTTCTGTAGGTAGAATTATAGTGTATTCATCATTTTTGCCGTGTGATTGCATTGTAATAATAGCAAACCGTCGGCGTTGCATGATTTTAATACTGTAAATATACGAACATAAAATAGTGGTTGTGATATATGGTTGGTGGCAGATCAAAATGACTACAGGTCATTAAAATTTTACTGACAAGTTGCGACTTTTTGTCTTCAAGTTTTTTTTACTTTTGTTTTTGTGCTTGGGTGGAGTTCCGAATAAATATTGTCTGAGCATTCTTTTGGTCGGTTACTTTAATTGAAAATAGTTGTAACCTGATACGTGGAACGGTAGTTACGCTTGACTACATGACATAGACATTTTTTTGCTTTACAAAATTGCAAAGCATGAAAAAAAATTTGTTTGACTTTTCAACCGGCAGCGTTTTAAAAAAACATGTTGAAGTAGAAAAGATTGGATTTTCTTCAAGCTGAAGAACGTCATCACAACAACGCTATGACAAACTTTTAGTTTGAGCCATGAAAACCACTAAAACATGCTGCTGGGGGTTCAAATGCTAAATTGCTACCTTTCACTACCGTCGCAACCGCTGCTGTGAAACTCAGTACCATATGAATTTTAAAAAAATTACCGTTTAACCACTATAAATTAAAAAGCAAAAAAATATTTACCCTTAAATTGCAAAGGATTTATAATTTTCTGAATTATTAAAATTGACAAAAGCTCAAATTTGACCAATACGCAACATATCCAAATTAACCTGAAAACCTGACGCGCCAAGCAGCTTGAAATGATTAATTTTTGGCTGACTGCTTGACTCGATGAACGAACGGTCCTTCGCAGCTTCCTGTTCTCTTTAATCGTGTTCCAGCATGATAATTTGCCTATAGCTACTGGTTTCGCGCAGTTATCGAATTACTACAAATCTGTAAAATTTGCGCTCCTGCGACAAGTTTTTGAGCGCCTTCCGCTCTTAGTTTGCGTACAGTTTAAAATGACGTGACTATACTTTACCACAAGTAGCTACATTTTTTGGTTGGTCAGTTTTAGTTTTCTTGACGCATCTGCTTGCAGCCAATTTTAAATTTCCACTAGTTTTGCGTTAGTTGAATTGGAGATCAAGCTGAACAAAAGTCAATCCACTATTATCGCTACTGTTATTACTTCTGTTATTACTACTGCTGCTGTTAATTTTCTTTCCTGCTTGGTTTATTTTATCTGAGACAGGGTCGTTTTTCGTTTCATTATCAAGGAAAACAATATGCTATTTGGGCGGGAACTTGAGTGTTCAAAGACAGCAAGACAGTAAAAATCCTTAGGCTCCCTTTGGATTAGAACCCGAGTATTAGCTTTAGACGCAAGAGTTGAATCCGCAACAACATTTGTGTTTATGTGTGTCCATGAGTTTGTTTGATGTTTTTTCGAACTTGAATAGAACAAAATTTTGTTTTATTAGCTGTTAGCTTCTTTAACTTTTTTAAAATTTAGGTTCTTTTGTGTAGCACTTTATTGCATTTAGATTTTATTTATGATATAATTGTATTAAGTAGTTAATTTAAACTTTGAACAAAACGTAACTGAAGGTTGCAAATAATTTATTTCATGACTTTACCTAAATTGAAACAAATGAGAAAAGCATCAACATTATCAGTAAAGTAAAATTGTCTACGAATTAATGAATTTTTTTTTGATTTGTTTCTTTGCAAGTCCGTCAATATGCGAGCATCTTAAGTTATCGCATATATAAGGGCAAACTTCAACAATATGCCTATCGGTCTTTATTGAAACTGGGCAAGCATTGCACACCGAATCTAGTTGATTTATTCAAATTAACATGAAATTAATATTGATGATAATTACTATTGAAGATAATATGGAATTAAGGCAATATTGAAGAATCCTGGATTTAATTTTCGGGCAGATTGAATATTTCTTAACGTTGCCAAATGTCCGCCATTTTTGCCGCATTCAATTAGCAATTTTTGATTAAGAGCTTTAAATAAATATGCTTTAGTTTTGGAGCACAACTAAGGCTTTTAACCCTATTTTACACTGGGGGGACTTTTTTGTCCCACCGCTCCTCTTCGTTTTTTTGTGACAAAACCCTTCAGAAAAGTTTTGCTTTGAATCAATTTAACTTTGAGTTAAACTTTTTCGTAAATAAATTCTGAAAATTTCAAATTGCTAAGGTAACGAAATGTTTCCTAATTCTGAAGTTTCTCAAAGTCACTTTTAAAGTGGAATATTTTTTCGCCAATATTTAACTTAAATATCATCATGAGACGTTTTAGTTACGTAATAAACTTGACTTAGGCATTGTATGATTTAGTACGAAAAACAAACAACCTATGTTCAGAATTTGAACTGTTTGTGACGTCATAAACCCAAAACCAGTTTTAAAAAATTTGGCGAACACAAATCCGCATACCAATTTAGGAGTTTCTTTGGCTTTTGGTTTTTATTGGAGTAAGATGGGGGGGAATTTTTGCCCCCATTTCCCGCTGGTCAAACACCCATTGTAGTAAAATCGAGTTAAACACTAAACTGAATGTAACCTGATGAATGCGAAGCTCCATTATCATTATTAAACTAAAATGCACTTTCTTGCACAGAGCTTGGGTTTTGAAAATAATGTTATTTTTGTTCATAGGCGTACTACATCACCTTATTCTATTCTATAGTGTACCTACCCCTAAAGCTTGAAACTATGCTAGTTTGCAAACATGGAGGAACGATTTAAAGTTTTTGTTTTTATGAGGATTCTGCTGCTAGTTCTTTGCGGGTTGAGGTTTTCGGCTGCTCAAAGTAAGCTGGAGAATTTTACTTGAGTGCAGGCGCGTAGCCAGGATTTGGAAAAGGGGGGGGGGGGGGCTATTTTGAAAGACTGAGAAGTGTGCAAACGACCTTGACCCGAATTTTCATTGCTCTTGAATGAGTTTCAAGCGGTTTGTCTGAAAATTGAGACGAAATTTCTCGAACATCTCGGAAATTCAAAGGTTTTTTCCGCCCAAAATCATGTGGTCTCCAATAAAAAAAAAAAGGTCTTTGCCGAAATTGAGGCTGATTTTTTGGCCGAAATCCAAAATTCAAAGGTTTTTTCCGCCCAAAATCAGGTGGTCTCCAAAAAAAAAGGTCTTCGCCGAAATTGAGGCTGATTTTTTGGCCGAAATCCGAAATTCAAGAGTTTTTTCCGCCCAAAATCAGGTGGTCTCCAAAAACAAAAAAAAAAAAGGTCTTCGCCAAAATTGAGGCTGATTTTTCGGCCTAAATCGGAAATCCAAACGTTTGAGGGGGGCTGTTTTCCAATGGGGGGGCTATTTTCAATTTTTCACAAAAAATCGACCTCAAAACCACCAAAATGGTGCGATTTTGCATACTTCACAAGCCAATGGGGGGCTCGAGCCCCCCCCGCTCCCCCCTGGCTACGCTCCTGCTTGAGTGTGACACCACAGTTCTCAATTTCTAGTTGCATTGATATTTTCTATTTTTTTTGTTGTTTTTTTTTACGTGGCAAGTAGGACAACAAACTACTGTAATGACATCAGTGTTCCATTTAGGAGTGGCTCTTTCCTTGGTAGATTTCTGTTCATTTGACCAATTGCTTCCTTCCTTAGTGCTATTGAATATAATTTAGCGCTACTGAATTTAATTTTTGCACATTCGGGTGATTGCAATATATTATAGATTGACTGATTATTTTACCGGAAATTTTAAAAGGGCATCCAGATCGAAAAGTATTTTGCTTAGTTTTCTCAAACAAAAAAAAAATGGAGAAGCCGAAAGACTAACTTCACCGAATTTGAGCTTTCTAGGGTCTTCCGTTCTCAAGATATGACAATTTTTTAACATATTTTTGCTTAACAACATGTTTAAAAACATGTTTTTGCTTAGAAAACATGTTTTTCCGTAGAAACTTTGTCAGGTTTGCCAACGACAAACAAAATTTCAAAAAATTACTGCATGCTTTCAACTCTGAGTAATTTAGTGCTTTCTCTAGGGTTGTAGCAAAATTTGCAGCTTTTCAAGTAAGTTTAAGCCAACTATTTCAAAAGTCAATTTTCTGCCACAATACTGATCAAAATGGCAAATGAAGGGGGGCGTTTAGTCGAGAATAGCCTTATACTATAATCACCGTTCCGGGCTTTCATTTCTCAAAGCCGATCAGTTTGTTCAACGCACTGCCTCAAGCTCAACCTGTCTTTCCTCATGAAGCAATTTTTTAGCAGTTGAATTTTATTGTTTCGGAGATTTGCGGAGGCCGCCGAACAGAAAAATCAAACAGAAAGAAACAGAAGCTCAAATTCGAAAGAAACAAAATAAGCGGAGAAGACTTACTATGAGCGGAAACTGCTTTATATAGTAGCCTAGGTTATGACGTCACAAATGCGACACGAATATAATCAGAAATATGTTGAAAGCGTTGTGCAATGAACTAACACAAAACTGAAGTAAGAAAGAACTGCGAATTCAGTTAAGGGGTTCAGAACAAGTAGTAGCCATTTCTTCGCACTGCATTAATTCTGAGTTACCAAGCTCTGAGGTAGATTAGTGAAAAGTTTCGAAATATTCAGATGTAAATGCACAGAAGTAGAAACTGTTTTGGCTAAGCGCTATTTTCATAAAAAAAAATGCGAAAAGTTTAAACAATTTTGATGAATTACATTTTTTGCAGTATTTCGTATCATAAATCTGTGGCAAAAAGATTGATCTTATCGGTCACATTGCAGCAACAAACCAGATTTTTATAACGGATATCATGTTTTATTGGACGCTAAACGTTTTTGGGCCATTCTTCTGGTCCTCTTCAGAGCAAAATATTACTGAGCATTTTCAAGATTTGAATTTGTTACAGTAAAATTAATGTACCGGGCCCGGCTGTATGGCCTTAGACGGCAAAGCCGTCATACATAATAAGCTTGTGTCTTGTTATCATGTTCATTGCTAAAAACATAGCTGGAACGTCTGCTGAAGCAATCTCCAAGGGTTCTATAAAGCAAAACATACAGGAGTAAAGATCTCAAGAACCCTAAAAAACCTGTCTTAAACTCTTTCAATTCTTGTGTTTCTGTATATTTTGGTAGTACCAATATAAACTACATTGTTTACATGAAAACTTAAAAAGTAAATTAAACATCAAAGCCATGACTGCCATTAGTCATCACTATATTATCTGGGCACCAGAAAATTGTTTGGGATAATTCTTGTAAAGCAATTCGGTATCATATCGGTTTTCATTTATTGGTTGGTTTTGTGTTTGACAAATTAGCCCCCCCCCCCCTGAATATATGTTTCAAAGATGTTTTAAATCACTATTTTGTCCACTTCAGTGCAAAAAACAGTCTCAAAGTGCTTAAAATGTAGTGTTTTTCCTATTCTGCATTTTGCTCAAACATGTCAATGGGGGGAGTTATAGCCCTTCGGCCCCCCTGGCTACGCTACTGGCTAAAAACGTGGTATTTTCCTAATTCTGCATTTTGATCGGCAGTTCATTAGCCCCCCCTAAATAAATTTTTCAAACTATGCTTTAAAGCATGTTTAGTTTAATCCAGTGCAAAAGAGAGTCTTTGAAGTGCTAAAAACGTGATATTTTTCTTATTCTGCATTTTGGTCGGCAGTTGATTAGCCCCCCCCCCCCCTTTCCCCCTAAATAAACATTTCAAAATAGTCTAATCCAGTGCAAAAGACAGTCTTAGAAATGCTAAAACGTGGTATTTTCCTTATTCTGCATTTTGGTCGGCACTCCATTAGCCCCCCCAAATAAACGTTTCAAACTATGCTTTAAATCATTTTTTAGTCTAATCCAGTGCAAAAGAGAGTCTTAGAAGTGCTAAAAACGTGGTATTTTCCTTATTCTGCATTTTGGTCGGCACTCCATTAGCCCCCCCAAATAAACGTTTCAAACTATGCTTTAAATCATTTTTTAATCTAATCCAGTGCAAAAGAGAGTCTTAGAAGGCAGGCCAATGGGAGGGGCTATAGCCCCCCCCCCCCCCCTGGCTACGCTACTGGTGAGGCTTTATTGATCTGGCCTGCAATAAAGTTTATTGTTTTGTTACAATAAAGTGTAGTGCTTTTTGTAACCACCGTCACTGCTTTTTGATTTAGCCTACAATGCAAGCTTCTGATTAAATTAGTCAAGAGGTAAAGTTATCATGCCGATAATAATAGATTTTACTTCAGCGTGTCTCTTTTTTTCACCAACCTTTAGCTATCAGCTCGGTTTCGGGCGTGAAAGTGGTCAACGTCAAAGCAAACAGTTTCGACGTTGAATTTGATGAGGTCGCCGAAGCAATGAGCTACACAGTGCGAGTTTATTTCAATGGAACTTTTACCGACACTAGAACAGGAATGAACGTCACTATCAACGATGTAGCGCCATTTGATTCGATGAATGAATATCTGGTCAGCGTTGCGTACAACACACCAGCACAAAGTGACTTCTCTCCAAATGTATCTTCACGTAAGTGTTTTTTTAGAGTAATACTTTGAATTTTGATAAAAAAGACTTTAATCTAAATGTTGACCTGGTTTATTTAAATGGTCACAACTTAATGTTTTAACCCTGCAGCAGTACCATGAAAAAAATTACTTAAGCAGTACCATGGGGTCAATATGACCCCATTCTAAAAATGCACTAAAAGTCAAAAAAATAAGTCAATTGCATATCTGTTAGTGTTTAATGTTGAAAATATTCCAAAGAGTGAATGATAATGCACGAAAAAATCTAAAAAACACTGAAAATTTGCTTACAATTGAAAAGTAACTAAACACACTGTTTACTTCTGCAGTAGACAATAATGCACTTCAATGTGCTCTTGAAAACAAAGTATTGCAAAAAGAACGGAAAATTTTTCAACAACAAAAAAATTGGTTGAAGTAATTAAATTTTGACCAATAAAGAAATTTAATTCTTCATCAAACCAAGTTTATTGGAAAATTAGTTCATTCTTCACACAGATTGCATGCCATTTTGCTGTGTTCTTCGCAAATGCTTTTGTTACATCTATAGCAGGTAAACCTGTACTTTTTATTGTTAGATCTTGAACAAAGAAAACACAAACTGGCATCTTTTGCTGTCTGGCCATTGATTACTCTTTTAACAAGTTTTTTGCTAAACTAATCAAAAAATAATCTGTAAAACACAAACACAATTTCGTTTCCCAGATAGTACCATGGGGTCAATATGACCCCAACCAGTACAATGCAAAATTTTTACTAAAAAAAAGTGGAAATAAGTTTGCAGCAATGAGAATGTTGATTAACAAACTATAAAAGAAATACAAAATAATAGTAATTGGGTTGGGGTAATATTGACGACATGGAATCACAGCAAAAGAGGTTTGGGTCATATTGACCCCATGGTACCACTGCAGGGTTAAGCAATAAATTTGAAAGACCGTACCATAAATTCATCTATAAGAATTTCAAAATAACCAGTTGTCCAATGAAGTTTGCTAGCGCCAAAAGTAGAAATCTATTTATCAGAAACTCTCAAGTTTCATTAGGAATCTTTGTTTAATAGCCTTTCGTAAATCGCCCCCACAGGTTTGGTGGTAACGCGTTCATCGTATAAGTAGCAGGAATATTTAAGATTCAAATTTTATCCTAGCTTATCCAATACAGATTTGCCAAGGCTCGCCAATTTTGCATGATTTTTCCTAAAGATACTGGGTTGCCCTGCGGCGCAATGATGAAAGAGGGTTTTGATAAGTCGCTTTGTCGAAAAGCGGCGAGTATAATGAAAGACTTGGTTAGCTTTTCATAAACAAAGTAAGAGATGCAGTAATCTCGGTAATCATGGCAACAACTTGCAGTGTTTCTACTCTAAACGAAGAACTTGCTGTTTTCACTCAATTGTTTCTTGCTGTATCGCAGGAATTTGGACTTTCAACGAGACTTTGCAAAGAAGTATTTCTATCATGTGGGACGCATACCCAGGAGCCCGATTTTATGACACTAGTATTTTCTTTCCTGACGGTAGCCAGTCAACATCCGGTGAAAACACAAATGCAGTTGTAAGTCTAGATGACGTAAAACATCAATAATTGTTGTTGTCAAAAGCTGATCGTTGCTCTGTTGCTTGAACATTTGGTCAGTGATTGAAAAGATATTGAGTTCAAGTACGATTCCTAGCTGAGTGTGTTTTGCTACATGTTTGAGAAAGACATTTAGCGCTAAGCTTTCTGTGGCACAGGATTGAAAGAATTTTGATTTTAACCATAGCTTTTTGAAGATCTTCCGTGTTGCTTGACAAAGTTTGATGTGTTTGTTTATTTAAGACTATTAATTGGTTTTAGCGGCGGCGATAACTAAATGGTAGAGTTTCGGGTCAGAGATGGAAACCGGTCGGGTCGGCCGGGCGGTCGGGTTACCGATTATAATAAAGCATGCATGTGAAAAAGGCTTATGCTACTAGGCATTTTAGCATCATTTTAATCAGCTTGAGAGTAGAAGTGGCGCAGGTTTCAGATTTTTTAGTACATGCTAAAATCTTGCAGCTTTAAAAAGTTTTTTCTACATAAATTTACCACACTCTACATTGGACAAGAAAGACACAGCTCTTATTTTTTTTATATCTAACTAGCCATGGCTTGTTCTTAAGTAGCAGCATTTCTACCAACTGCTAGGACACATTGTATTTCGAATATTGTCTAGCCAATGTCGTAACAGTTTAGTGTTTGCTGCTCGGCAAATTGCAAAAAATATTTCACCAATAGCTAAAAAATTTTAACTTCTTTTCTTGGCCTTACGCATAATATCACTAGAAAGCACATCTAACAATTTAGCTTGTGCACGCCAGTTCTTTTTAAGCTTATTTCAAGCACGTTTTTCTCTGCTCAAAACAGGTCTTTCAAACCAAAATTTAACCTAAAAAGGTCTTAAAATCAAGTTATTTTTGCAAAAAGCACAAAAATTGTTGTCGGGTCGGAAAAATTCTGACCGGTTCCATGTCAGCCTTGGGTTGGTGATCGAAAGGTTGCTGGCCCCGGATTCGGTTCCCAAACTGAAAATGCGACGTTGTGTTATTGGAAAGACACTTCAAGCTTATTTCCCATTGGGGCCAAGCAGTCCACCCGTTGTGGTGGTCCAGCCTGATGAAAGACTTGCAAAAAAAACCAAAAACATGTGTTCAGCGTTGGCGTGTTTAAACAAACGTAGAGTTGGTTCATTGAAACGAGTTTGTTTCCAACTTAGCTAAATTTTTATCGCTTACAGATTATCTGTTTATGGGTTCTGTTCTGGTTTCAATTAGGCTTGTGTTTACTTTTGTTTTTACAGTATTTTTAGGCAAATAGACTAATTATGTCTTGCCAATTGTAGCCAAAATTAATTGTTTGGTTTTACGCGTTTATTTTTTTACTGGTTGTATTAAGTTTTTAATAACCTGCAAAAATCAATTTTTAAAATCATTTTTTTCAATATTTTTATAGATCTGTTCAAACGAAATATATGCACCAAGACTGCCAAGAATTTACAAACACAATAATTGCTCTTATATCTTTTTTATCAGGTTGTACTGACCAGAAAACCTTGAAAGAATTTTTTGGTCTTTGAGTCAATCTGTCACCTGCCCAAATGTCTACCACACATGGTTTAGGCTTCAATTTGTCCATTTTGATGCTGAATGTCAAGCTGGAACGCTGTCATTGCCAATATTTACAGCCTTTGGTTTGAACTGGGCGTGACTAGAATCCGTGTCAACCGTTTCAGTAGTAGACGCTTTATATCCACTTGACCACCGATTGGTTTGTTAACCGATGTGGACAACGATTTAGTTATTTGCACCTCACGTTTACAAAAAAAATAACAACGCTAAACCACATGTTGTTTGGTTTTTAAGGCTTTTCCCATGAAAACCTTTACTAACCTGGAGCCTGGAACTCTTTTTTCCATTAAAATTGATGGGACTATAACCCAAGGAATGCAAGAAATTGAAGTGCCTTTGATAGATGGACTTACTCAGATTACTCGTGAGCAATTTTGATGATTTTGAGCGTACAATGGATAGTAGTACTTGAGTATGCTTTGGTTTGAGATTCGAATAATTGCTAGCTTCCAGCATGAGCAATATGCCTGCTTGTCCTTGAATGCACTGATAAATCTTTTTCCCGAATGGGCAAAGCAGTTCATCTGGTAGTGTAGCCTACTTTATCTATAAACCTGTAAATTTTATTTCTAAACAAGGTGTTCTGAGTTGTAGCAAATAGACAATGGACAAGCGTAGATTCCCCTGCACATGAGCATGAGGGCAATAAGTTTTTTAGCATTATTGAAATAGGTTCTACCATCAGAGTGAAGCAGGAGGCAAAGCGTTGTCATTAAACCATTTGCAGGCAAGTAAATGCATTCAAAATTCAACAAGTTTGTTTCAAAATGTAACGTAGAAAATACATGAAACGCATATTTGCACTAATTATTGAGGCAAACCAAACTGATTTCTCATTTCAATATTAGCGATTACATAACAGAAATGAATGTTTTATCTATTGCTACTGCAATGTAATGCTAGCTTCTGTGCAATAAAATTATTTGCTCTCGTTCCTGTGCCTTATTTTCCTAAAGCTGTAGAAGCCGCTCCACATTTATCAGACTTGATGAGAAAATTTTGGTTGAATTGAAGTAGTTTCAGTGGAATTTTTTGAATATTTTTCTTTGTTAATTTTGCCTACTGCCATTTTATTGCAGGGGCTTCCCCTCCCGAGCCTGTGGTGGTCAATGAATTGTTTACCGAGGAACAACTAGTGATAAGGTGGCCTGATGTTACGGGCGCTGAAATGTACAGTTTCTCCCTGGCGTATCGAGGCAACATGAGCGAGGCGGACGGCATTGGCGGGTTGGAAACCTCCACCAATAACAACGTGACTCTGACAAACCTCGCAACGGGCGTCAACTACGTGTTCGAAGTGTGCAGCGTCAATGATGCGGGGACGTCGTGCGGGGCAATCGACGTCAACGGATGTGAGTACGTTAATCGAAATGCCTTGTACCACATACGGAAAAAAAAAAACTGAATACTATTACCACTTTCAGTCATATCACATGACCAATCCAAATTTCGAGAACGTTATTTTTTTTTTGTCTTAATTGGTGATTGAGAAATAAAATAGAGCGAGCCTATGTGATACCCCAACCCCAATTTTGCAACAGATATTGGGTTTCACCAAAACTGGTTTGACCAAATGATGTGACTCAGTGACTGGAACGGTGAATTCTATTCAGTCTAACTAAACCTCCACAAATAACAGCAAACTGAAATACTCCAGCAATTTGTCGACATTCTCTTTGTTGCACTAAATAGAATTTTGATGACATTTTTACCATTATAAGTCGAGTGTTTTGTTAAAAACAATTGATTGAAAAGCTACCTTCAAATTGTCTTTTAAACAGGAACCTCTATTAATTTTGAGTTTGCGTGAAACATCGGTTTGGGTTTTAACTTTGTTTATTTGTTTGTTACAACCTAAGTTATTTACTTATGTTAATGTGAGATCTACTGGATAACATGTTTATATACAGTAATTTGTTTGGAAGAGCATGATTTGGTTTGGAATTTTTAATTTTTAATAATTTTATCATGTAAGTGTCGTTTATTTTGTCAAGAACAAAATATGTTTAGAACTTTGCCTTAAACTTAGCCAATTAAATAAAAAAATTAAAGCAAGTTTTGTGCTTGCTAACTGCACTTAACAGCTGCTTATTGGCGAATGGATTTAGTAAAAGTCACGTGCTTTCAAACAAGCAACTGGCATTAATTGACAGCAACTGGCATTAATTGACATTAGGGTGGTGCTTGACTTAATGACTGCAAAGTGTTTTGCAACTTCCCAGTCGCCTTCTTTAGCAAATGCTAATTAATTTCTACTTCATGCTCTTACAAAGCGATGAAATAATTAGTCCTGTCTAAAATTCTACACGATTTTGTTCAGTTTTGAACGTCCCGGATGCTCCAACCGTAGTAAATGTGGGTCAAACGTCCGTGGCCTTGAACGTCACCGCTGAACCACAAGTGATCAATTCCACGTTCACGGCCACCCTACTGAATGGAACTGTATTTACGGTTAGTGGTGATTTTGTTTATCAAATCAAATATTTCATTACACTTGCTGTATTATGCCGAAGCGTGTAACAAGTTTGCGGGATCCGTTTCCGCGCCATTGCGCCTGCAGACAACTGAGCTTCTTTCAAAGAAATGTCCTTTCTGTGGCAAGTCATTGGCAGCACTGTGTCCAATTTGACAGGGCCGAGCTTTGAATTTCAGTCCTCTCGCTCCAGAAACGAACGCGTTACCGCTCGACCAACTGGCTGCTAAGAGCAAAAGTGCATTATAATCGAAGTGTTTTATCAGACCGAGTTTGTAGCTCAGGAAATTTTAATCTGTTTTGGTGGATTTCGGTAAAATTTGAAGGTACCGTTGCTTACCGTGCCTACTGTGAGTAAAATAAAAAATTATAATGTAATAACTAAACTTGAATATTCGTTTGATTTCTATAGCAACTATACTGCATGTAATAAATGACAGCAGCTTTTACCTATAAAACAAAAAGTAATTACTGTTACATAATAGTCCCATTTCATCAGTTGAGAGCCATTTCCAAACAGCGATATTTTAAAAATTAAGCGTATCTCCAAGTTAGCATTCTTGTTTTTAGAGTGACACGATAATGGGCTCAAGTGTCAACGTCACAGGCCTCCTACCGGGAACAGTGTATGATTTCAGCGTTACCAACCAATATGAGGCAGGAACCGCCACTAGCAGCACTACCAGGCAAATTACAGGTGCAAACAAACTCACCGATTGGTTAAATAGTGGATCAATTATCATTGCTTTATGAGTTCCTATTTATTAAAAGCATGACGTTAGTAATCGAAAAGTTTCTGACTCCGTTTTGATTTCGTACCGGTCATGAACTTTCGTGCACTAGGAAAGACAATGAACGCTTATTTTCTACCGTAGCAGAGCAGTCAATCTATTACGTTAGCCCAGCCTTACCTACGAAAAGTTCATAAATCGAATCCCCAATAGTAGGTAAATGAAATTGCAGAACTGTTTAATGCAAAGGAAATCAAGCTTTCTAGTTTAGGAGTCAAATGAAGTCTTTTACGAAAAAATTGACAGTTTAGAAACACAGAAGGGATTCCACAACTTTTAATTTATTTTCAAATTTGAAATTTTATGCAGTGCCTGCCGACCCAGAGAATGTGGCGTTGCAAGACGCCAATGCGACGTCAGCAACTGTTACCTGGGACACTGGAGTCAGTATGGATGAAAGTTTAATCAGTCTTTCAATCGCTAATGGCGCTAATATCGAACAGAATCGCAACGTAACCGCTACTTCATACCAGTATGACAACCTGAACCCGGGAACCAGTTACGAATTCAGTGTTAGAACCAGAAACATGGCAGGGGAAAGTGGCACGGAAACGTTTACGTTTCAGACAGGTATGGCTACCTTCCAATCTGCGAATCTTCGTGGTTGTTTATTACGTAATTGATAAAATTTAAAAGGCTTATTATCAATTGAGTTTTCGGTAAAGTCGACTGCATGAGCTTTCGCTATGCGGTTTTTCGAACAGAGCTCTTCAGTAGCTACAGTATCTCTGCCTGATTTCAAAGTTGAATAAGAGTTTAGTCTAAAAAGCTTGTGGCGAAAATTTATGAAATTGACTTTACTGAAAGTCATATTCAATTTTTACATTACTGTACCTCGAAATTGTTAACAAAGACTTAATTGTTGCTACTTGGTGTACTGTCGACCTATTTCATTAGCCAGATTGTGTAGATCTACAACTGGGAAGGATCAAAATAATATTGTGCTAAGATTTCAGTCTAATTTTATCCTGATTTTAAATTGTAAGAATCTTTGGCTTGCTTGAACTAAACTTTTGGATTAAATTTTTTGGGTTTGGGTCAGAATTTTTAGGTTCGAGCCGCATCAACTGTGTTTGAATTCCTCGGTCTATTAGCAACTTTAAGGTGATGTACTGTGGTAAATTTGTTAGCAAATTCTATACTCTGAAAAGTAAACTGGAAATTCGTCGGGAACTACCCAGCTTTTTGCTAAATGAAAGCATGATATTACTAGATGTCGCACTGTTGACACGATGTGATGCCGTTTGAAATAAGACATCATGGCTAATAGGATAAAGACGTTGTGTTTACGACAACCATGATTGCATGATCTGGGTTCAATCCGCACCCTGGTTACGTTATTGCGTCCTTGGATAAGACGCTTTATGATGATTACCTTAAGGCTACTTAATAGCTTCAAACAAGCAGCAATTTTACGTGGGAAAAAGCCAAACGTCAATCGACAAGTTTGGAAAATGGTCAACTCCTAAGCGAATTTTTCCAAAGGATAGGGCCACCGTCGATTTCTCGCGATTGGAGGATAAAAATATATCAATCATCAATACGAAATATCATTAATTTTTCTTACCCAGACAAAAGTTAGCAACCAATCACTACATTGGAAACCACTGCCAATAAGCATCAAGCGGTCGTCTGTTACGATTTATTTAAAGGGCGGTTGGAGAAGCTGAGGGAAAAGTCAAACCAAGTCATTTTTTTCATTGCGTTTACGCAACGATTAATTGTTTCAGCGCCTGATGTTCCGGCTGGTCTGGATTACACCGAGGTTACTCAAACTAGTGTCAACGTGACATTCATGGGGGTGATGGGAGCAGATCTCTACAACTTGATTGTCAGCCCACCGAGTCTAACGATCAATGTCACCACCACGGAATATCAGATCACCGGTCTTGACCCAGGAACAACCTACACCATCACGGTTCAGGCTCTGTCTCCTGATGACGTACCTTTGGGAAGATTGCTTGGTGTTGAGTCAGCGCCAATCGAAGTAACTACAGGTAAAAATTTGAGGCCAAAATAGATACTTTTTGTTTTTGTGCCAAAATATAATAGGTTTTGCAATGAGCAATTGACCAGTAGGAAGAGTTGCATCTAACTATAGGAGAATTGCCACAGCATAAAATAATTACAAATCTCTTTAATGTTAATTGCAATTCTCTTTACTCTTAATTGCAATTCTCCGTAGAGTAATTCTCGTATGCAACAGAACGTAAATGAAAACGTAGAAATAAAGCGTTGATTGACCAATTGAAACTCTTTACATTACATTGTAAATCACACAAAAAATGATCACAAACAACTTTTTGAAATTCATCCAACGACACTAAATACCCTGAAAGTCATAACCGCATTAAAATTTCACCACCTCCAACTGTTTATTGCATTGTTTTCAGATCGTGAAGCGGCTCCTCCAACGAACATTAGCGGCGCAGTATCCAGCTCAAACACTGCTGTGTCTTTTTCACAAATAATGCTTTTGAATGCTTATATAATGATGATTTGCCATGTCTCAGCTTAGTTGTGACTGTTTTAGTGGTTGTGCCGCTCCTTTGATTCGTAATTTTTGAGACTATTTGTTTCAGTTAGTTTTACGATCTTGTTCAGCAGGTTATTTTGTTGTTTGCAACTTATTACTTGCTGTATTTGGACTTAAAGTTTGTGAATTCATAGTTTTGTTGTAATGTGTTGTTGTGCCGTAAGCTTGTATTTGACGTAATAGTCTGGTAGCTGGCGAACGTCCCGCTGATATTAAATAGAGACTTTCCACCTGTATTTTTTCTCCCAAAAGTGGTGATGGTCGACAGTCGGTATATCGGTCTCTCAAGGCTGCAAGACAAAATTAAACAACACGTTTCCAAATTTATCTGCTCTGGCTCTTCTTCCCAGAAACGCATACTTTCTGCCTGTCGGTGCAAATCTTCCACCCCGTCTCTTCTTTCTAATTCAGTCATTGAACTTCATCTTTTACAAACTTTTACCGGTGCTCAACACTTCAACAACAGTCAATTTTCAGTTCTTGCACAAAACCGCTCTTTGTTCCACCAATCTAATCTTGAAGCCACCTTCATTGAAACTTTTTAACCCGCCCTCTGCCTTCAAAAAGAATTTGTGCATAGCTTAAAGATTGTCAATATTAACGCATTTTCATTGGTCTTTTTCCAGCCAATCACAGCTCGTTTTTTTTTTCTGGGAATAGATGTTCTTTTTCCTGCTCTCTCCCTTCTGGCAAGTTTTCTTGACAAGTGTCGGACAAAAAGCTTCCAAGAAATGAAAAGTAGGCATCCTGATTGAAACAACTCAAAAAAATTTTGAAAGGTCTCGATTGTAGCTGTTATGTGAGTGTTGAGTTATCGCAAATATAAAGGACAAACTTCAAAAATATGCCTATCGGTCTTTGTTGTAACTGGGCAAGCATTGCACACCGAATCTAGTTGATTCATTCAAATTAACATGAAATTAAGATTGATGATAACTGCAGTAATATTGAAGATAATAGGGAATTTAGGCAATATTGAAGAATCCTGGATTTAATTTTCGGGCAGATTGAATATTTCTTAACGTTGCCAAATGTCCGCCATTTTTGCCGCATTCAATTAGCAATTTTGAACAAGAGCTTTAAATAAATATGCTTTAGTTTTGGAGCACAACTCAAGCTTTTAACCCTATTTTACACTGGGGGGACTTTTTTTGTCCCACCGCTCCTCTTTGTTTTTTTGTGACAAAACCCTTCAGAAAAGTTTTGCTTTGAATCAATTTAACTTTGAGTTAAACTTTTTCGTAAATAAATCCTGAAAATTTCAAATTGCTAAGGAAACGAAGTGTTTTCTAATTCTAAAGTTTCTCAAAGTCACTTTCAAATTGGATATTTTTTCGCCAATATTTAACTTAAATATCATCATGAGACGTTTTAGTTACGTAATAAACTTGACTTAGGCATTGTATGATTTAGTACGAAAAACAAACAACCTAAGTTCAAAATTTGAACTGTTTGTGACGTCATAAACCCAAAACCAGTTTTAAAAAGTTTGGCGAACACAAACCCGCATACCAATTTAGGAGTTTTTTTGACTTTTGGTTTTTATAGGAATAAGATGGGAAAGGGGGAATTTTTGCCCCCATTTCCCGCTGGTCAAACACCTATTGTAAAATCGAGTTAAACACTAAACTGAATGTAACCTGATGAATGCAAAGCTCCATTATCATTATTAAACTAAAATGCACTTTATTGCACAGAGCTTGGGTTTTGAAAATAATGTTATTTTTGTTCATAGGCGTACTACATCACCTTATTCTATTCTATAGTGTACCTACCCCTAAAGCTTGAAACTATGCTAGTTTGCAAACATGGAGGAACGATTTAAAGTTTTTGTTTTTATGAGGATTCTGCTGCTGGTTCTTTGCGGGTTGAGGTTTTCGGCCGCTCAAAGTAAGCTGGAGAATTTTACTTGAGTGTGACACCACAGTTCTCAATTTCTAGTTACATTGATATTTTCTATTTTTTTGTTTTTTTTTACGTGGCAAGTAGGACAACAAACTACTGTAATGACATCAGCGTTCCATTTAGGAGTGGCTCTTTCCTTGGTAGCTTTTTGTTCATTTGACCAATTGCTTCCTTCCTTAGTGCTATTGCATATAATTTAGCGCTACTGAATTTAATTTTCTTTTTGCACATTCGAGTAATTGCAATATGTTATAGATTGACTGATTATTTTACCGGAAATTTTAAAAGAGCATCCAGATCGAAAAGTATTTTGCTTAGTTTCCTCAAACAAAAAAAAAATGGAGAAGCCGAAAGACTAACTTCACCAAATTTGAGCTTTCTAGGGTCTTCCGTTCTCAAGATATGACAATTTTTTAACATATTTTTGCTTAAAAACATGTTTTTGCTTAGAAAACATGTTTTTCCGTAGAAACTTTGTCAGGTTTGCCAACGACAAACAAAATTTCAAAAAATTACTGCATGCTTTCAACTCTGAGTAATTTAGTGCTTTCTCTAGGGTTGTAGCAAAATTTGCAGCTTTTTAAGTAAGTTTAAGCCAACTATTTCAAAAGTCAATTTTCTGCCACAATACTGATCAAAATGGCAAATGAAGGGGGGCGTTTAGTCGAGAATAGCCTTATACTATAATCACCGTTCCGGGCTTTCATTTCTCAAAGCCGATCAGTTTGTTCAACGCACTGCCTCAAGCTCAACCTGTCTTTCCTCATGAAGCAATTTTTTAGCAGTTGAATTTTATTGTTTCGGAGATTTGCGGAGGCCGCCGAACAGAAAAATCAAACAGAAAGAAACAGAAGCTCAAATTCGAAAGACACAAAAAAAAGCGGAGAAGACTTACTATGTGCGGAAACTGCTTTATATAGTAGCCTAGGTTATGACGTCACAAATGCGACACGAATATAATCAGAAATATGTTGAAAGCGTTGTGCAATGAACTAACACAAAACTGAAGTAAGAAAGAACTGCGAATTTAGTTAAGGGGTTCAGAACAAGTAGTAGCCATTTCTTCGCACTACATTAATTCTGAGTTATCAAGCTCTGAGGTAGATTAGTGAAAAATTTCGAAATATTCAGATGTAAATGCTACAGTAGAAACTGGTTTGGCTAAGCGCTATTTTCATAAAAAAAATGCGAAAGTTTAAACAGTTTTGATGAATTACATTTTTTGCAGTATTTCGTATCATAAATCTGTGGCAAAAAGATTGATCTTATCGGTCACATTGCAGCAACAAACCAGATTTTTATAACGGATATCATGTTTTATTGGACGCTAAACGTTTTTGGCCCATTCTTCTGGTCCTCTTCAGAGCAAAATATTACTGAGCATTTTCAAGATTTGAATTTGTTACAGTAAAATTAATGTACCGGGCCCGGCTGTATGGCCTTAGACGGCAAAGCCGTCATACATAACAAGCTTGTGTCTTGTAATCATGTTCATTGTTAAAAACATAGCTGGAACGTCTGCTGAAGCAATCTCCAAGGGTTCTATAAAGCAAAACATACAGGAGTAAAGGTCTCAAGAACCCTAAAAAACCTGTCTTAAACTCTTTCAATTCTTGTGTGTCTGTAGTACCGATCTAAACTACGTTGTTTACATGAAAACTTAAAAAGTAAATTAAACATCAAAGCCATGACTGCCATTAGTCATCACTATATTATCTGGGCACCAGAAAATTGTTTGGGATAATTCTTGTAAAGCAATTCGGTATCATATCGGTTTTGGATCTTTCCAAATTAATTTGGTTTTAAATTTATCTTTGTTCAAATTTGTTTTTTTATAGGAATCAACGCTTTTATCAGAAAAATTAACACAGTCAAGACGTAAACAATTAGAGAATAAGAACTATCAAAAGTGCACTTTCTGCCTGGGCTGTTCAGCGTCTTTTTTTTTAAGTTCAATTAGGACTTGAGCTTACACAAGTACGGGCACGGTATCTCTATCGTCTTAAAAAATAAATTTACTTTGCTAGATTTTTTAGACATTAAAATTTTAAATAACCCCGTAAAAACAAATTAACCAAAAATGAAGATTTGCATTTGAAAAACTACTACTGTAAAAAGTGGGGCTCCATAATCAGTGGATATTTGCACCGGAGTCCTAACCGACAAAGTCAAAGCCCAAAATCAACCATTCATTCGGTTAAAATTACTTTACTCCCATTTTACAAGAATTAAGTTATTCCCGTTTAGAAATAAGGTATTTTCTTTCCCGGCCTTGTTTCACCAGTACGATACCGCTACGCAGTACGTAATCAATTAGTTACATTGCTGCTGATTCGTAAAACTTCAAACATTACGTCTATAGTCATTTGAAAAACTACTATTTTCGAACTATTATCAAAAACTTAACAAAATGCAGTATTTTAAGCACTTTTGCGTTTAAATAATGGAAAATTTGCCGATCATAATTTAGAAAAAATGTGTCCTTGGTCTCGACTAGTCCTGTGTTTGGCTTCGAGAACGGCTGTTTTCAAAAAGTCAGTACTTGGCCAAGGCCTTAGCCTTCGATTTCTCTTGAGTTCTTGGCTTTGGCTTAAAACGTTGCGTCCTTGACTCCACCTCTGCTCTTCAGGGCCGCATTTAGACATGTTAATCAGCCGAGATCTGCAAAAGCTATGCAGTGCACGTTCAAGATCTTGTGACATCAACATGCTTTTTTTGCATTTTTAGCATTTTAAAGCGATCACAGGAGATTTAGGCAGTTTGAGAGCAATGTTGCCAGTGACTGAGGAATTTTAGTGATTTTTGGTGGTTAATATTATGCGGTAGCTTCTGAGAGGTAAACGAAACTGTTACTTTACAATCATTATCTGTGCTTGGTGGCTTCGAACAAGCAGCAAATTTTTATGGGAAAGTTAAAATGTTAATCAGAAAGCTCGGAATAAAGTCAACTACTAAGTGGATGTGGATTCGTTCAAAATAAACAGCCACCGTCGTTTCCACACGCGTGGAGGATAAATATGGATAAACCAATCAAATTCTACCAACTTATAGTTGAAAATAATCAACATGTTTCAACTGATTTCATGACCAACACAAAATTCTTGATGCAATACGCACTGCAAACTCGACATGATTATTCGCATTGCCTTTGTGGCATTTCAAATAGTTTTTCATACAAATGTTCATTGCAATCGAGCAATGGATACAAACATTGAAAAGTTCAGCTATGCAACGACCTTGATTCAAATTGGTGTCGCTTCAACATTTTATATTCTTTGTGTGTTTTTGCAACTCGATTGTTCTGGTGTTTGATTATAGATAGAAACATGCCTGTGCCTTGATGATACTCCCATAGTGCATGATATTTGCGCGATAAACAAAAAGCGCATTTACAGTAATACTAATTTGCTTATTTTTAACGTTATTTTGTTTTGTTTAGCATGTTCCATCACTCTTCCAACGTTATCAAATGGAGTGCTTATCTCTGGAAACACCGGAGGTCCTTACTTCGACGGTCACGTGATTAACTACATGTGCAGCAACAGCTTTGCCACATCAAACGACCAAATTAGTTGCACGTGTGACGTAACAACTGATCCTAATAATCCTGCATGGTCTTGCTCGTCTATGTTTACCACAACTGTATGTCGCAGAAGTTAGTACCAGCGCCTTTTGTAATTTTTAGATTTATTTGCAAAATGTTATTTCAATTTACATTGTTTCCCTGTCACATTCAACCATTTTTGAAATGAAAAAAACGACTTGTTAGTGCTTTCATTTGTTTTTGTTATTTTCGAAAACATATTTTTTCAATTTTGCTGTTTTCCATGAAGTGAAAACTTTTTTTAAGAAAAACACAAATGCTTGTCCAGCGCAGGCTTGGTAGGCGTCATATGATAACCTTCTAAGAATGTATCGTTTAACCGTTTATCAAACTTGTAAGGCAAATCCAAACAAAAAATAAAAGAGCAAAAACCATAGTTAAAAGAACGCACACACACAAAAAAGTACGACTGTGGCTAATTAATTCCATCTAAACTTGATGAATTTTTACTTCAGTTTTTCACTTTAATTGGTTTTTAACTGCCGTGCACAGCATTTTTTTTACGACAACGGACGTTTATGTTATTTTTTTGTTCTAATCTTAAATTAAAGTTGGTTACTGGTAGAGCATTAAAAAAATACACGTTTGAATACAGAAAGCTTTTTGAGATTTAAGTGAAGGCCGAACCATCTGGCTGATTACATTTTGGTTGTTTATACAACTTCCAGCAAAAAGACCACTAGCAATAGCAACAAAGAATTTCCAAAATGACGCAAAATTATGTGCCGCAACAACTAACTAGCCGACTAGGGTAGAGTAGGACAAGCAGCCTACCTTAACGAAAATATGCTGTAATCGGCAGCATTAGTGCAGAAAAATAAAAAGTTTTTTCGCTGTATGTGTGCACCGACTGAAGCTCTATCAACTCTCGCATTTTGGATTTTGACAACTTTGTAGTTAAGCTAAAAATCGATTTTTAATTTTTGAAAAAAATTGGGCGTTTTACCCCGCATCTGGGGCAAAACGCGTTTTTTGGGCGTTTAACCCCTCACATTTTGACTATTAACAGGAACGTAATAACAGTTTTAAACATGTCATACACCATTTTTGGGGTGCTGGTAAGATAGATCAAGGCAAATATGCGAGAAAACAGACCAAAAATTTTCATAACCAGCAACGATATAGATAGACATAGTGGAGAGACAATCTCCCTAAAAAACTTTTATTTTTAATCTAAATTGAAAAATGGCACATCTTTTTAAACGTTGCTGATATCTTAATTTTTATATATTGTGTACCAATTCCTGACCTACAATGTGTTTATGCTACCCAAGTCTTTCCGAGGGATGACGCGCAATAAAACTTCGTAGAGACCCATATTGGTTGGGCCACACCACAAAGTCTGGATCAGAAATCAAAGATAACGAGGGAAGAGTCTAAAAACAATTTTACCTTAAAAGTTAAAAAGCAAGACATTTGGGAAAAGATGATTAAGATCTTGTATATGGAGGGGTGTCTACAAGCTCTGCTAGAGGAATTCTCCTGACAAATAAATGATAGAAGTAACAAAATCAAATGAGGCTCTGACCATAGCAGCAAAGGTGTAGAAGTTTACAGCTTCTGTAGGACAAAACAAGATTAATTTTATCGAAGAAACCGGAGGAACTTGAGAACTAGGATGTGAATGAGAAATATTGCTCCTTCTAGAGCGCTACATTGAGTATATCTGGTTGAGGCTACGGCGGGGAAGAAAAAGGACCACAACGGAAGGCACAAGACTGGGAAGCTCTCGTTTTGGATAGGAAATTAGCAATCTCATTCTGGCCAAAGACCACCAACAATTGACAGAAACATAGTCCAAACGGGGACGAAGAGGTCTATAATTACACCCCAGAGCGGCTTTGATAGGAAATATGAAGGGCGGAGAAACGCAAAAAACAAATTGGGAGTCCGTGAGAAGAAGGACTGACTGAAAGTGTGCGTTTCGTTTGCTGGCTGTTACACCAATCGCTAAGTCCATATTCCATAGCATGAAAGCATTTTCTCCTCGAGGCTCAACTTTTCAACTGAAAGTGTACCACTACTTGAACACCAGGCTTCATCCTGGTATAAACGTGCTCTGCGTCTCCCCTCAGAATCATCCACTCTCAAAGCATTTTCCTCAAAATCTGTTATCAGCCAATGGAAGACGACACTCTCGGCCATGCTAATTTTCTCTTCGAGTATGTTGCTGTTGCATATCAGAAAATAATATCTTATTCGTTCGTGAGCTCCTAAACTCGTACCCCTCCAAACTTTACTCTGCTGGTCGTAACAACAAATTAACTTCAGACCTCCGGCCTCCTTTATACCTAGTTGTAACGCTTCCAGTTCTTTGCGTCTTTGGATCTTCCAGGGCTCGGTTGCTCTTCCTTCCAATTCTGTCGCACACGTATAGACCGACGAATCTGCCTCTTTTCTCTTTGGACCTGGTGGTACTGGTGTATATGCTTCTTGCATTAGACGAAGCATCACTGATTCTTTCTCCTTTTCTTCTGGCCCATTATAATGCGCAATGTTGGTAGAGAAACAACGTCTCAGAAGACATTATTACTCAAAGCTACTGTAAAAAATCTTTTTTGAATTCAAACCAAAAAAGAAACTTTGCTGATGCCTTAATAGTATAAATTCTGCGTACTTCTACGTTATCTGCAATGCCGGTAATGGAGAGCTCCACTTTATTAAGTTTATTCTTCTTCAGCTTCACTTGGCATCTAAATTAATGCCTCTTAAAGGTAATATTAGGGGTATTGCCGGCGCTAGTGCGGAAAAATCTAATTGAGTTAAAAATTGGTGATCTTTGCTCCCACTGGAGGCGTTTCTTGGTAATACTGCTGACTATTTCAAGTAAAATAAGCTTTACTTAAATTTCAATAAATCTTAGTGCAGTTAAAAATGATTTTCTTGAAAGTAAGGACGGAATATATCGATGGGGTGAAACACCTACTGGAGGCGTTTTACACCATGTATAAAAAGGCTTTTTACCACACCAGTAGTCATTTTTGGTTATGCTAAACTTATTTTAAGGGTTGAGGCAAATGGTCAAAAATAATAACCAATTCTTATATCAATCATGGTTTTCTCTTTCACTGAAAAGACAAAAATTATTTGGATGCCTTAAAGGCGATCAAATAGCTCATCAATTAACCCGCTATGCTTACATGAAAAGAGTAAAAAAGTTGTTTATAATCATAAAATTGACCAGCTTCTTTTTTCTTTATTCCAAATATGGTCTAAAGTATATTCAGACAGACATGATAATAGCGTGGTAATATGACGCCGTAACGCTCAGTATGAGAGCTAATATTGGCAAAAGGCGTTTCACCCCACTAGGCTTTTTACCCCACTCTACTATACTATTGCTAAATGTTGCAGTAGCATCTAGACGTAACAGCTTGTTTTATACGCTTTCTCCATAGCAATTAAAAATATCTAATACATCGAAACCTAATCTAAAACCGCCAGCCATCGAGCAATTATTTTTATGCTCTACTTGAAAGCAAATAAAACCGACAGTTTGATTTTTCAACCGGCTTTTTTCAATATTTTTATGTACAGTGTTTTGTTTAGCAAGAGCTTAATAATTATCAGCTTTAAATTGTTGAAGTGGTAAAATGAAGGGAGGTTGCACGAATTTTCTGCTGCTGCGCTTCAAACCAAATAAATTTTTTCCATACATCCACTTTACGGTATTGTGCGCCGAAGCGTAAAACAAGTTCGCGACGTTGATCTCCGCGTCATTTCACCTGGTCAACACAACTTTTTTGAAGAAATGCCACAGTGTTGGCAAGCCGTTTTCAAAACTGTGTCAGTGTAACCGGCCCAAGAGCTGAACCTCGAACCTTTTATTCCAGAGACGTTACCGCTTGACCAACTATCGTAGTAGTGCATAGCCATCGTCATGTCACCGGACCGAGTCAGAAACCTAACTATTGGACGATTTTCACACCTTTCATTGCAGTAACTACTTTGTAATTGGAGGAATCCGCACCTGCTTGGAAGTCTCTAGTGATCCAATGATCGTGTTGATTTCTACAAATTTTTTTCCACTGAATTTGCTGCTGCTGCTTTGAAACCATCGAGCAGAAATAATTATTGTGAAGCGTCTGATCTAAGGACGCAACAACGTGACCAGGGCTGGGGTTAAACCCAGATCATGCAATAGCGGTTGTTGTAAAAACGACGCCTTTAACCTCTCGGCTACGCTGCCGACCATTAGTTGGCCGGTTGCTGCTTCACTTATACTTTTTTATTTTGATGTTTAGTCTGTGTGAATCGTCCCACCGCTCCAGCAAACTCACAGACAAACCCAACGGTTATCAGCGAACAATTCCTGGCTGGCGATGCGATTGAATATTCTTGCGATGGTGATCTCACTTCTGGTGAACCGACAACTATAACGTGCCAGGATATGGGTCCACCAATGGCTGTGTGGTCTACAACATTGATACCAGATTGTAGTGAGTTGATTATTACCAGATTTGAAAAATATAGAAGCCATGAAATCTGCTTACTTTATGGTTGATTGTCAATCTCATAAGAATTTGACTCTGTGGTAAGCCTATACTTCATCAGATTAAGAGTTTCGATTTGAAAGATGTTTTTGCAAATTCTTTTGCACCGTATGTCAAATTAAAAAATAAATTGCCCAATAAATAAATGGCCCAATAAATTGCAGCCTGCTACATCAATTCCTTACCGCAAATCACAGTTGGTCCCAATATAACAATAACCGGTCCACTTGCACCGAACTCACCTGTAAATTACTCATGCAGTGATTCTGATTTCTTTATCAACGGCGCTCAAACGAACCAGTGCAACGAAACGGGGGCGTATGCGGAAACAGCGCCATCATGCGAAAGAGGTAAGTAAGCATTTTACGATCAACATAAACGGTAAAAGATTGGCCGGGATTTGATAAACCCAGACTGTGCTGAGCTTATGTAGCGCCTCAAAACAATCCAATTTTGAATTCAGATGTCTTTCTGTTTGTAACGGATTGCAACAGAAAAACGCCGCCACTGTGATGGAACAAATGCAGCGGGAGAGCATGAGGTTTTTGATTACGCTTTTTTGACTGTTACAGTTGATAAAATTAAATGTTGTTGTACACTAGAGAGTTTTCGCATGTTTTGAAGAACTGTACTTGTGCGGGTAAATCAAGGTGCTGCAGCTATTCATGACTTTTTAAACTACACTAAGCTTTTGTTCTGAAGTTGGTAAAAACACTACATTTCTAAAATTTTATTCAAGCGTTAAGGACGGGTTAAAACAATCTAAAATTTTCCTCAAATACTCAGCAAAGGCAGTGTTGCCAATAATTTTTGCACCCTATTCGATTCAAATTGGTAGAGGTCTGAACATTTTTTTGTTTGCTTCAGCTTATCGTATCAAAAGTTCAAACATGCCTGTGCCTTGATGATTCCAAGATGGCTCATGATACATGTCCGATACGTAAGAGTTTGACTGTTTTTATCGTTATGTTTGTTTCTTTAGCATGTTCCACCGCTCTACCAACTTTAACAAACGGAATGGTTATCTCTGGAAACACTGGAAGTCCTTACTTTGACGGTCACGTGATTGACTACATGTGTAGCGACAGCTTTGCCACATCAGACGGCCCAATTAATTGCACGTGTGACGTAAAAACTGACCCTAATAATTCTTCCTGGTCGTGTTCGCCTATGTTTACTACATCTGTGTGTCGAAGAAGTTAGTATACCAGCGTCTTTGTAATTTCCAAATTTGCATCTACAATGATAAATTGTACATGTTTGCTAATCATTTATCTGACCGGATCGAGATTTGAACCTCAGACTTTCCGCTCCAGAGTTTTCTCAACGTTTGATCTTAAATTTTTGATTTTGGGAAAAGCTTTTTTATGGGTTATTTCAAAGTTAGTGCCCCCTCACACGGAAAATTATGAAGTTTTTGGGTGCAGTATTTTATATTTTGAAGTTTGTTGAATTCAGTTGGTTTTGATCTGCGATCGATTTTTGATTTCATGGGTTTTTCATTTTATATAGCCGAGTTCAGTCCACGAAAACCTAAAACAAGAGTTTCGGTAAGAAGCAACCACTCTGGTGTTCCAAACTTTAAGCATAAACTCATCGGTGCCAAAAAAATAGATTGATTTCCTTATCTGCTCTTAACTTTATTTTAAAATAGCCGAACCCATTAAGTTTTTGCCGTAATTTCGACATTTTGTCAAATATTACAAAGTTATATGTGCCAGGATAAGTGAAACGCATTGTGCCTAAACTGCATGGGAGCATAATGCATAACATAATGCATTAGCATGATACATACGATGCAATTGTGCATTGCCAACCTTCAAGTATACTGTCATAGACTTTGAAACATATAAACTAGACGCGGCAACCAAAATGCAACCATGCAACGAATGACGTGATTAATTACGCAACAGAGCGATGGTGATAGTGAATTTTGATTTCTGGCTCACCAGAGCAACGTAAGACAAAAAAGCACACAAAGCATCCAAAAACGTGTAAGACAATGAAGGTCTGATTTAAAGGTCATAGGGTTCACGGTTTGAAACTAGCACAAAACTATAACACTCCTCCCTACAAAAATAACAGTATATCATAAAGATAAGACAAAAAACAATAAAAATTACATGCATTTAAATCACAAAAAACTAGCTTGATAAAATTCAGGTTGCTTTCTGATTCTAGAAGATAGCGCTTACTAGCAATGGCAGCAATAGGAGTTTTGCGTGAACTGCTAGGTTGATCCACATTAAGCCACATTTATACGGGCAACTTTTTTGCAACGCGATTCGAAGATTCTTTATGCGTGAAAATCTCTCTCGCAGAGTGGTTACTCACACGAGGCGAGACTCGCTTGCCGCGTTCGCGTTTGCCGAGAATCGACGCCGTGTAAGTAACACATCCGATTTGCGATGCCGATTATATCTAGTGCGACTCGATGCAAGAATCGTTCTTGCTCGTGATCACTTACACGAGATCGATTTCTACGTCTCGAGAGTCCCACAGAAAGTCGCGCTCGTGAAAAACAGCAAATCGTATGCAATTTACGAGTCCCCCGTCATAGCGCTATGCACAAATGCTTTGCAAGTCGCTGGCTGCGATTATCTTAAATTTAGTTCGCAAAATATTGAGTTTATAGTATAAAATATTCTGTAGTGCTTTTACCGTAATTAATTGTGATATCGATGCTAAATTTACTCCATATTAGTTTGAAACGCAGAAGTATTAATTTCTTGTTGATGCTGGCACTGGTCTACTGCAGATACAACAATAACTGTGAAGCCAATCAATCAGGACTTTAACCCTTTAGAAAATGCATGATAAATTAACTGCAGGTAACAGTACCTTAATTGTATTCTGCTTTTATTATACCGTAAGTACTCTTTTTTATAAGAAGAAGTAAATTTTGTGTTGAGGCTGGCTGTGCTCAATCTTTTGCCAATGCTGAGCCTCAGTTGCTCTTAATTGGTTCTTAAATTTTGAGATCATTGATGTCAGATGAGACGACCATGTTTGTTAGTTCCTAATGATCTGTCTGCTTGTAAACGCCTTTTCAGCTGCTTTTGCAGCATCGTAAAATTGCGGAAAGCGAAAAAGCGAGCACTATTTTTCGTTTGAACGAGAGCCAAAAACTTTTTTTGTCACAGTACCTGCGCAGTGCGCAGTAGCACTTGATAGACTCAAAATTGTTGCAATTTTGCTCGCAAATACCAGAAAACCACTCAAGCTTTATTGTATTGAATCAGTACAGCATTTAGTTACTTTTTTGATTTGGATATTGACTGTTTTTCGGTTGCTCTTAATATTATTTTTTGGTGCTGAGACGGGTGTTATTCCTAATTAGTTATTAAATTTTGAGCAAAAATGAGCCTCGTGGTTTTACACAATTTTTCTTGTATAAAAAAGTGTAATCTATTTTGTCATAGCTAATATTCTGACATAGCAAAAACAATAGTTAAAAATCTAAAAGCTCTAGAAAAGCTAAGACAATAAATTCACAATAATGAATAATGGCATTTGGACTATATATTCCTGAAATGGAGGTGCTTGTTATAGAAGTCCTCCGTAACACTGTTGACTGTAGGTGCTCCAGCGAAACACTGCAATTTTAGTGTAGGCTCACATCCTATGCTCACTCGTTGGGTCAGCACCTTGTATACAAGTACCATCCACTGGTTTTTGTCGGTTGAAAACGTTTTAACGTTTGCTTTTTTTTCTGACCCGAGATAGCTAGTAGCCTACCGGCATCTCTTGCGGTTAAAATAACCACATTTAAGTGGAGAAACATAACCCCTACTGCACAGCAGTTTATAATTAAACATTAATTTTATGAAAATGCTGTTTCTAAGCAAATCATGCTCTCAATTCCGAGTGGTTTTATGGTGATTTTTCATTTGAATTACGCCAGGAGTAAGTTTTGACCTGAAGTCACTGACGTATTTTTGCACTGTTCATAATAATCCATCCTCCGCACTACACTTAGGCCGTGTTTACATTCTCGCGTTGCGTTCCGTTCCGTTGCAGCGCAACACATCAACGCTTGCGCTTGTGAGGTTTACATTCTCGCGTTGCATTACGTTTGTTGCTGTTGGTTACCAACAAAGCTAATTCTGTGAAAAAAGTTTGAATCGGTGATAATAACCAATGGATGTTTTATTCTTGTTCATATTAATAGCTCACCAGCGGCGGATCCAGAAAATTTTGGTGGGGGAGAACGATAAAAATTTTTAGCACAAAACCTCAAAAATTCGGAGGTGTTGTAACCAGGCACGTAGCCAGAAATTCGCAATGGAGGGGCTGTTTTAGGGGGTCTGGGGGCGGAGCCCTCAGCGCTCAAAAATTTTGCATTTTTTTGCAAAAATAATTTAATTCTAGAGCTAGTTTGATAAAATAATGCTTTTAAAATGCGGCATAGAAATTGGCAGTGCAAACATGATTCAATTGGTTGCATAAATGGCCTATGTGAGAGGTGGTTAATGGTAAAATTTTAGTTCTCTTAGTTGGATGCTGGTAAATCGTAAGCATAAAATCTTATAGTTCAATAAAACTCACATGGAGTAATTTGTTTCATTTATATTTTACAGAGAAAAATAATTGAAGAGGGGCTAATGGAAAGAGAATTGAGACAAGTGATTGGTAATTAACCAATACTGACTAGCCTCTCCACCCCATTTCTGAGTTTAGGCCTATAATATATTTGTTGATGAAACCCGTGTTCAAGTTTTTTACACTAGCGATGAAATTTTATTGTTTATTTTTTGGCATTTTTTAAAGTTTTTCTACATTTATGAGTTTTATTTTCGACAAATTAGCCTCCCCCCTTAAGCATATGTTCCAAAAATTGTTTTAAATCAGTTTTTGGTCTATTTTAGTGCGAAAAACAGTCTCAGAGGTGCTAAAAACGTGACAATTTTTTATTTGCATTTTGGTTGACAGGCCAATGAATGGTACTGTTATATGGTCCATAGTGGACTAGTGGTGGTGGGGCTGAGGGGACTCAGGACTCACCGAGTGTCCAAGGTACGCTGAGCTTTGTTGAAAAATCTATAATGGTCAACAGTGTTGCAGCACCAGTAGATTAGTGGCAGTAGCCGTAAATTTCAAATCAAATTAAATAAATCATAAGATCAGCCAATTATATAAAATAATTCAAATTAATTCCAACGACATAGCCTACATACAATAAACAATTCAGTTACTGACGAGGCTATTAAGACCAAAGACAAAATTAATCACCTTTCGGAAACTGGAAAAGACAGCCAATAATATTGCCTAAACACTTCAACAAGTAGTCAACAACTTAAGTAAAGACTGCTAGGCTTACAAATGCTGGTGCCATAAACAGTGCAAGCTGGAACAAGAGAGATACCGATTGGTTTGGCTATACAATTAGATATACTAGACTAATCTGGTAATAGAGTTTGCTAATCTTTGATACTAATGCCTTACTGATGTATTCTCTATTCTTGAAAAGAGCCTAGCCTGTCTTGTTTTGTCACTAATTCTTCTATTGATCATTGTGTAGGCTATCCTTTTTTGTTTTCAATAGCCGATGAAAAGCAAACTAACATTCCACGAACACCTAATCGACTGTTCTAACAGTAACTTTAGATTTGCATCAATATCTCACTGCTCCGCTCTCCCCGAAGTCGTGTGCAAATGATATCAATTTTTTCGAATTGCTGTGTTTAAGAATGATCTTTTTTGACCAATCACAACCAAGAACTGCTCTGACGTACACGCGTTCCAATGCAACATTATGAAATCTATTTCATCAGCTCGCGTCGTTGCTAGACGTCACTGGCTCTGCGTTAACGCTTTCGCAAGAATGTAAACCCCTTTTGTAAGTTTTATTTTCTTCAAAACTGCGCGCGAAAGGCAACGCAACGCAACGCGAGAATCTAAACCCGCCTTTACTGTGATTGCCTAGCGTTTAGCAAATGCATGTGCTGCTTATTTTATTATTGTGGATATTGATGCTTTGGAACAGCTGTGGTTTAGTAGCTCCATTACAAAATTACAAGGAAACACATATTATTGAAAGGAAAGCTTTATTTCACCGGAAATTTTTATTTACTTTTTTACTAATTCTGACTCAAATCTTACCCAAACTTAGATGCTAACTCTAATACTATCCCCAAATCGAACCCTAATCCAAACCCTTATTCAAACCCTAATCTTAACCCATTAAAAAGAAAATAAAAAAAGCGCCAATGATTATTTCTCATTTTTGTATTATGCTATTTAACTTGAAAATTTTCGGTGAAATAGTCACTACTTTATATACATGCTATTGGGATTTTTTGAATGTTGGTTTTATTAAAAGAGCCAGTACTTCTGTATCGACAAAAGACGCCTGGTATCTTTGCAGAAGCACTCAAAACGTAAACTTTTATTGATGGCGCATTTAAAGATCCTTACACTAAATTTTAAATCGCACAGAAAATGATCGCAAAGAACTTTCTGAAACGCATCCAGCGACAATGAATATCCTGAAAGTCATAACCAGAGGTGGTCAGTAACGAAGTATTTCTACTTAAGTAGACTACTTAAGTAGTATTTTCGGTAACAAGCGACTTACTTAAGTATTTTTCATTTCTAATACTTCTACTTTTACTTCAAGTAAAATCCCCTCGAAGTAACGCTACTTGAGTAGTAATGACTTTTATGTAAAGTAGAAGTAAACACCTAGCCATTATTCCACCTCACAACATGTACAATAACGAAGTAAACATTATTCCACCTCACAACGTGTACAATAAGTACGTATCGAGTTTGTTTTACTGTACAGTACTACGAAACTTATTGAATAGTTACGCCGATTCATTTACAGGTCATCTAGGGTCGTGTGTTTTTGCGTTGCATCAAATACCAGGTGTTGACTCAGTCTCACTAAAAAAAAAAAAAGCATACCGAACCCTGATTAGAATGGTACAGTAGACAAACTAGACATGCGTACTACTCCTGGTTCATACGAAAAAGATTAGCGCTTAACGGCGTTGCGTTTGCTGCCGCCCGTCTGAGATTCAATTCCCTAGCCGGTTAACGAACAGTGTTGCTAACGACTCGCCATCGCTGCGACAATTCTTCTCAAGCTGTGTTGTCCAGGCGCGGAGATGAGCCCAGAGTCCCTACTAAATCGTATTCGTAACACGCTTCGGTGTAATTTCAAGAGAATAATAAAACTTTGATTTTTTGATATGCTACCGTAAGTATGGCTTTGCTTGAACACTGATCGTAAGCGTCGCAACAGCAAACCTTCGAAGAATAAACAAACACGTGAAATTCGAAATTACTTTCTACTTTCATTACTTAAGTAGAATTAATTTTGACTACTTTCCTACTTTTACTCAAGTGGAAATGCTTCGCCATACTTCTACTTTTACTTGATAGGCATTTTTGAGTAAATAACAATACTTCTACTTAAGTAGATTTTTCGACTACTTTGTCCACCTCTGGTCATAACTGCATTAAAATTTCACCACCTCAACTGTTTATTGCATTGTTTTCAGATTGTGACGCTTCTCCTCCGATGAACACTAATGGCGCAGTATCCAGCTCAAACACTGCAGTGTCTTTGTCTCGATTAATACCGCTGAATGCTTATATAATGATGATTTTCCATGCCTTAACTTAGTTATGACTGTTTTAGTGGTTTTGCCGCTTCTTTGATTTGAAATTTTCGGAACCATTCGTTCCAGTGTGTCTCATGATTTTTCTTATTCAACTGGTTATTCTATTGTTTGCCACTTATTACTGTATTTCCTGTATTTGGACTTGAAGTTTGTGAATTCATGTTGTTTTTTTTTGCGATATGTAGTTGTACCGTAAGCTTGTATTTGACGTAATAGTCCCGTAGCTTGCAAACGTCCCGCTTCAATCAAATTGAGATGTCCCGCATATATTTTCTCTCCCAAAAGTGGTGACGGTCGGCAGTCGGTATGTCGGCCTCTCAAAGGCTGCAGGACAGAATTAAACAACACGCTACCAAAACTATCCGCTCTGGCTCTTCTTCTCTGAAAAGTCTACTTTCTTCTTGTCGGTGCAAACCTTCCATCCTGTCTCTTTTTTCTGATTCACTTCAACTTTTACAAACTTTTACCGATGCTCAGCACTTCAATGACAGACAATTTTCTGTTCTTGCGCAAGACCGCTCTCCTTTCTACCTATCTGTTCTTGAAGCTTAACTTCGCCCTTTGCCGTTAAAAAGAATTTGTGTATAGCTCAAAGATGGCACAATATTAACGCACCCTCATTGGTCTTTTTCCAGCCAATCGAAGCTTTTTTTTTTTTCTATAAATAGATGTTCTTTTTCTGAACTCTCCTTTCTCACTAAATTTTTTGACAAGTAAATGTCATAGATAAAAATCTTCGAAGAATTAAAGAGTAAACTTCCTGATTAAAGCAATTCAAAAGAATTTTGGAAGGTTTTGATTGTGAGTGTTGAGTATACTGTGAGTGCTAACCTTCAATGAATCTCCTAAGCGGGTGAGGATTCGTCCAAAATAAAAGCGTCACCATCGCTTCCTCGTCAGTGGAGGATACAGTAAATACGGATCAATCATCAATCAAAGCAATTCAAGTACCCAAGATGGCTTCGTGCGTTTGCACGATCTTTAACAGGTTTATACTGCAAAGCGTTGCAAAAGAGTTGCTACACATTAAAAATATTAAACATAAAAATGGAGACGAAGTTGGTTATGCTTGCTACCGGAGTGTTTGTCTGTGGTTCAATGCATTGGTTTCCAATCTTTTTATATCGGCGGACCGGTAAAAATTAAACGAATGTTCACGGATCGGCACCAAAATTTCATATACTCCTAATGGATATATAACAAACACCGGTGCAGTTATTATCGCATTTGCTAACTAAAGCAAAATTAATGGCACAGTATAATCCATCATTTCGGCCAATGTTGCTCATTTAAATAGAAAAAATTGCAAAATGTTGATCAGCTCATACAATAAAATGTCAATTCATGGACTAGGCGCGCAACCAGGATATTGTTAAGGGGGGGTAAACACAAATGTAATGTTTCGTCAATGGGGAAACGTGCCGAGCAGACTGGTGCAACTCAAGCGTATCAAAGACGGAAGTCTGGGGCGGAGCCATCAGCCGCTGAGATATTTTTGTGATTTTTCTGTCAAAAACAATTTGCCATTTCAGCTCCATTCGGATCATATTTTGTATCTTTTTGGTGCCATGCGAAAGATCTAAATTGCTAAGATTTGAAAGCAACTTGAAGATTTAAATTACCCAGCCCCTTCAAGCACCCCTTACTCACATGTCAAGTCCAAGACATGTTTAAACGCTTGCACTTTGGGGTTAAGTTTTCTCAGTGGCTTGGCTAAGGGGAGCTGAAGTCCCCTGGTTGCGCCAATGTTATCAAAGTAAAAGAGAAATTTGTTGCTCTTTCGATGTTAATATGAGAGACAAGTGAAGCAGCAAAGAAATTTCTGAAACACGACGATTCTGAAACGAAGTGAAACTTCACAAAATCTTTGTGAAACACGAAGATTTTGTGAAGCACGAAGATTCTGAAACACAAACACCCTAATATTTTGCTTATATATTTCTGTATGTTAAAAGAGTCAGCTCTTTATTTTCGCATTTAAATTTGGTGCAACTTTCGAGCAATCCTTATCAACCACTTCGATATGTTGAATAACATAATAATATGTTTAGCTAAAGTTTTGTTTTACCATGCGGTTACTGTACGCAAACAATCGAATTTAACACTTTGTTTGTAATTCGCCGAACCGCTAAAGTAGCACGTCTGTATACCCCAAGGATCGGCAACCTACGGCCCGCTGGCCGGATCCGGCCTGCCGAGGCATTTTACCCGGCACGCGATTATTTATTGTTATCCGACCCGCGATCTTTTTTCTTTTTCAATAATAGTTATGCAGCAATAAACCGCTGAAATGATTCCCATCTCTTCATCAATTCGTCCAAAAAAAGGCCTGAATTTCTGGCGAAGCCTTTTTTTTGGTCTTCGCCATCAATTCGGCTAAAAAAAGGTCTGAATATCTGGCGAAAACCTTTCTTTTTTGGTCCGCTGGAAAGGTGGCGGCCCGCTGGAACCTTGTTAGGACTGGATGTGGCCCACTAGTTCAAAAGGTTACCAAACCCTGGTTTACCCAAACGCAAGAGCGTGAAGCACATTCTTGTCTGATTGAGACTATGAAATCCCAGTGTAAATATATCAGATCAAGCTTGCAGACCGTTACGATTGAAGTGAGTTTGCATAATTGAAGCAAATGATGTTACTGAAGCATGGTTTGTAATCTTTACGCAACTCGCCAATTGGCCGAGCCGTATCGCGTTTGCTTCTGACACGGAAGATCAGGAGTTCGATTAAACGTATTGTTGCCAACGGCTCGCCATCGCTGAGATGTTTTTTGGAAAGAACCCCTTAGCTTGCTGGTGCAATGGTGCGGAAACGGGCCTCACAAAATTGTTACACACTTCGGCGTACTTCAGCGAGTATAATGAAAGGTTTGATTTTGAAGATCGTTATTTGAAGAGTTGGTTGGTGGTACAGAACTTGAGAATTGCCTTGATTATAATGTTCATATCTTCGAAGCTTTTCATCTGACACTTGTCAAGAAGAATCGTCAGAATGGAGAGCGTAGAAAAATGAGCAGCTATTTGTAGGAAAAAGCCGAGCCGTGATTGGCTGGAAAAGGACCAATGAGAAAGCGTCATTAGTGTACAATCTTTAAGCTGTATACGAATTCTTTTTGTCGGCAGAGGGCGGGGTTAGAAGTTTTGATGAAAGTAGCTTCCAGAGCAGATAGATGAAAAGGTGAGCAGCCTTGGGCAAGAATAGAAAATCTGCTGTCATCGTAATGTTGAGCGCAGGTAGGATTTTGTAAAAGATGAAGTCCAATGGCTGAATCAGAAGCAAGAGACTGGGTATTAGTCTGGGTGGAAGATTTGCACCGGCGAGCAGGAAGTAAGCGTTTTTGGGAAGAAGAGCAAGAACGGATAGATTTGGGGACATGTTGTTTGATTCTGTCCTGCAGCCTTTGGGAAGTACGGCCTACATACCGACTGTCACAGTAGCATGAGAATTGATAAATCACGTTGTTTTTCTGTAAAGCAGGCAGTACATCCTTGTTGGTAGCGGGGAGAAGCTTGTTGGTAGAGTAAACAACACGTGGTTCCACAGCGGAAAAGCACTGTTTGACAGCAGATTTAACTTGCTTTTCAAACCGGGTAGAAACAGAACCGAGCCATGGAAGACGTAAATAAACAGGGCATTTTTCGGGTCCAAATTTGGGCAGAGCGTGAAATTGCTTCATCTTCATAGCCATAAACGACTTGATCACGTGCTCAGGGTATCCATTAGTCAGTAGAATGGACTTGATTTTGTCTAGTTCCGATGGCAATTTTTCAGGAGAACAGATGGCAAGAGCCCGGTGAGTTAATGTCAGAATTACGTTAGTTTTGCGTTTCCGAGGACTGTAGGAATTCCAGCGTAGATATTGAGCGGTGAATGTGGGTTTCCGATAGATGGAAGTAATGAACTTGGAAGGGGATTTTTCAACAAGAACATCCAGACATGGGAGAGCCAGGTTGGATTCTTTTTTGAAAGTAAAGCGGAGAGAAGGTGAAGCGAGTTGAGGCTCTCTAAGAATAGATCGCATTCATCTTCGTTGCTGAATACTACGAAGGTGTCATCCATATAGCGGTAATACATTTCCGGTTTTGAAGTGGTCTGAAAAAGTTTAGATTCGTAGTAGCCAACAAAAATATTGGCAAGGGCTGGTCTAAGAGGTGATCCCATGGCGACTCCGTCGATTTGGCGATGCATGATGTCAGTAAAGCTAAACTCAACAGAAGAAGTAGCCATCTCCATAAGTTCGACCAAGATTTGCCGTGGAAAAGGTGCAGGAGGGTGTTCCGAACTGAAGTGAGCGTCAGCACAGATTTGAATAGTCTCCGCTAGAGGGACATTAGTAAATAAACTCGAAATGTCGAAAGAGCAGAGAAAGACGGAAAAAGGGTCCAAATTTGAAGTTTTAATGATGTCAGCAAAGGTGAAAGAGTCCCGTATGCAGTTGCTTGAATAAAGAGTGAGAACAGGTTCGAGAAGAGAGATATTTGGCTAGCTGGTGTTGCGCTGAACCGGTCATAGACAGAATGGGTCGGAGTGGCACATCTTTTTTGTGCGTTTTGGGAAGGCCGTACATGCGCGGCCTTTGAGAGCCAGTTGGTCGAATGAGATCATATGAATTTGCAGGAAGCAAATCGTCTTAGTGCAACTGCAACAGGCGGCGTTGTATCCGGGATTCGATCTTTGAAGTGTTGTCCATTTTACTTGATGGGCCGAGAGTCAGAAATTTCGTTTCGTCTTCAAGAATGTAGTTTATCTTTTTGACGTAGTCGGTTTTGTTCAAAATTACCACGCCGGATCCTTTGTCTGGTTTGGTGATCACAATATTGCTGTTTCATCGCAGGGATTTGATAGCACTGAGACATTCCCTGTGCATGAGAAAATCGCCAGCATCAACAGGCGTGCCGCAGTAAGCGTGCGCCAAATCGCTCAGTTTGGCTTTTAAAGCCGAGTGCTTTTTGGGTGATTGAGGTCGATGGTGCTGAAGTTGAGCAATGAGTACTTCGAACTCTGCAAAAATTCCTTCTCTCTTCGAGTTAGTAGTTGGAAGGCAGAAGTTGAGTCCGTGCGAAAGCACGAATTCTTCTGTTGGTGAAAGTTTGTAATCCGAAAGGTTAGTGATGTTTTTGTGGTCCGGGTTAGCTGTGTTGTCAAATCGTTGCAGTCGAAGTAAACGAAGGTTGCGTTCGTTTTTCGACAGATTTTCTTTTTCTTTTACGTTGTCGATCTTGGCAACGTAGCGATAGAAACGCAGTAGGTCAAAAAAGGAAAGAATTGTTCGAACATGTGACCTGTTCGAAGCTACTTTCATGTATTAATTAAAGAATTGTTCGAAGCTACTTTCATCAAAACTTCTAACCCAGCCTTCTGCCGACAAAAAGAATTTGTATACAGCTTAAAGATTGTACACTAATGACGCTTTCTCATTGGTCCTTTTCCAGCCAATCACGGCTCGGCTTTTTCCTATAAATAGCCGCTCATTTTTCTACGCTCTCCATTCTGACGATTCTTCTTGACAAGTGTCAGATGAAAAGCTTCGAAGATATGAACATTATAATCAAGGCAATTCTGAAGATCGTTATGGAGAGATTTTCAAAAAAAAAAGAAATAATAATAAACAAACAAACTTTAAAAATCAAAAAAAAAAACTGATAAAATTTGACGAAGATAAAGACAAAAAATTTGACATAGATAAAAAAATTTGATAAATTTTTAAAATTTGATAAAAAACTGTGATCAAATTTTTTATCTATTTTTCCCCAACTCGACTGGTTGAATGATTGCGTTGTGCATCTTTATCCTACGTCACGAGGAAGCAACAGCGGCGCTTTTGTTTGAACAAACCAGCAGCCTCTTACGAGTTGGTTAGTTTCCAAGTTTCCCCCTTTTTTTTATTACCCCTTGTATCTCCTTCTACTTAGATTTGCTACTTTTTCAAAATCTACAAAGCAGAGATAATTATCGTAAAGCGACTTATCCAAGGACGTAACAACTAGACCTGGGTGGGAATTGAACCCAGCTCATGGGAACCGCGTCGTTTAAAAAACAAAGCCGTTACCCTCTCAGCCATGCTGCCTACTTCAATGCCAGCTCTAAATCAAACTCGAAAGTTTTTTTGGTAAAATGTTATCTATGTTTGAGACCAAGCACGTAGCAAGAACGGAATTTTCGGGGGGCAAGCGAAAATTTGAGGGAGCAATGTCTTCTCGCTGAGGGCGATCTCAAAAAAAGAAAAAAGTCTTTAGTGCGGAATGCCATTTTTTCCCCGGATTTTGAGGTAATCTCAAAAAAAAGGTCTTCTCACCTAGATGACTTTATCATCTGTGAGTTTTGAAGTGATATACAGGAAAAAAAATGAGGGTTCAAGAGTTGAAGTGAAATTTATTTTTGGGGGCAAACTAAAATTGGTGGGGAGGCAATTGCCCCCCTGCTCCCTCCTGGCTACGTCTCGGTTGGGACGTGAGTGGAAGACACGGTTCAATGCAGTTGGCAAAATAGACAGGGCTAATTGACAACTTTACTCAGATCACTTCGACGTTCCCATTTTGTTTAGTCAGGCAATCAGGATCACTTATTGATATATTTTTAATTTGCTCTACCTGCTTTTTGAAAAGTAATTCTTTACCTAAAGCTCACAGAAGCTATACAACGCTGTTTCAGGTTATTAGTTTCAGAGTTGTAACTGTGGATGGTTTCAGGCTTAAAATTAACAAAACTTTGGAGCTTAATTTATGAGCCTGATACGTGTTTTGTGTTTTTGGTAGCTTTAAAAATATAATAAAAATAACTTTGTTTAGTCGTTTGCGTGCTATCTGGCCTAAAGGATACTCGCGCAGAAGCTTAGGAAAGGACAACCACAACGGTGTCTATTTAAAAAAAGCAATGCAAATAAGCTTGTCTTCCCACAAGATTCGAACCTGCAGCTTTTGGACTGCAGTTTCGAATCTTGTGGGAGGATAGCTTTTTCGAATTGCTTGTTTTAAGCCAGAGGTTGGCAACCTTTTGAACTAGTGGGCCACATCCAGTCCTAACAAAGTTCTAGTGAGCCACCATCATTCCAGCGGATCAAAAGAGAAACGTTTTCGCCAGAAATTCAGGTCTTATTTTAGCCAAATTGATGGCGAAGACCAAAAAAGAAAAAGGCTTCGCCAGAAATTCAGGCCTTATTTCGGACGAATTGATGAGGAGATGAGGATCATTTCCGCGGTTTATTGCTGCATAACTATTATTGAAAAAGAAAAAAGGTCGCGGGCCGGATGACAATAAATCATCGCGGGCCGGATAAAATGCCTCGGCAGGCCGTAAGTTGCCGACACTTGTTTTAAGCAGTTGCCGTTGTGGTGGCTCTTCCTAGGCTTCCGTGCTAGTAGCCTTAAAGCCAGAGAGCACGTAAACGATTAAACACTAAAAACACTCTGGTCCGAAAAAGTCAAAACATCACAATTAAATTATGATGAAAAAACCAACTTTACAATACTGAATGAAGACTTCATTTAAAGATCAGTACGATCGTTGGTACACAATATTGTTGTTATTTCATTATAATTTATCTAGTCACAGGAGACTAAAGTTATTCTCAGAAAAGAAACAATTAACCGGTTACTTATTTTCAAACCTAAGTTAATTTTAGGGTTTGTTGGGCTTTAAATTACTTTTCGCGTTCGAGCCAGAACTATTCGGCTCATGTACAGCTCTGGCCTCTTCATGATTTTTGCAGTCCTGGTACTACAGCCAAGATACACTCAATTTTGAAATAAGCAGAGCAAATTTTTCGAAAACATTTGAATCCATACAGTAGCAAAAGCCTTTAGTTAAAGACAATTGCACTCGCTAGAAATTTGCTGGCTGTATGTGCTTTTTTACTTTGGGCGTGAAAACCATGAAAATGTGGGTATAAAATTTTTGTAAAATTGTTATTTATCGGCAAGTAAAAATACAGTAGGAATGATAAGGTTCAGAACTTAAAAACTGGACGAAAATTTGTGGAACCAACTGTAAAATTGATCAATTACCCATAATACAGTGCATTTTGGAAAGGGCTCATGCTGGTCTTTTTTATCATCAGAACAGGTGCGTCGATTTCTCTAAATCTTTGGGGGGGTTCCAACCTAACAACCAGAGCTTTTTTGCAAAACCTCGCCAATATTTTTGCATTGTTAGTACGTCGTATATTTTGTTTGCATTGTTTGTAGGCCTACGTCCCAATAGCATATATAATGCAGTTTTTTGTTTTTGTTTTTTTTTCGGTGTTATGCCATTTAGGAGATGAGCATACGATATTTTCGCAGAAAAAGGAAAAATTTTCATCGCGGCCAAAAGTGGATTGGTCGAGATGAAAGGGTATCTTGAGATATACAACGGAGTGAAATATTTTTCTGTATTTTTTGAATGCGACCTTTTTCACGCCAAACTTTAGGGGCGGTTTTCTGGCCCTAAATTCAATGTCACGTCAACTATTGCGTCAAAATTTGGTGAAAGCAAAGATCCTCTTACACTGAAACTGCAGTAACTTTTTGGTTAAAAACATTTTTGACTTTTTCCACTCTTCTACTTCGCAGTGGCGTAGATGAAGGGGGTAGGCCCGCATTAGGTGGCACCATTTTAGGACGACACCTTTTCATGATGATATAATCAAAACTTTGATGTAAAAATTCATAAAATAGTAGCAAAATTTCTTTAATTATAATAAGAACAATAATAACAAAAGGCAATTAGTTAACCTTTGAGATACGATATCAGAAGCTAACATCTGACTAAAAGACATTAGTAACAAAAGTAGGTAAAAAAGCAAAAAATCAACAGATGCAAAATGCAAAATTGCAAAACTGATCATAAAGACAGTACAGTGTCAAAGTGTACTAATCAATATCAGGCACATTTATAAAAGTCATACTCAAAAGGTTTGTTTTCCATTTGGTTTTGAACAATGAAATACTGCCATTTTCCGGAATATTTTAGTGGGTTCGTACGCGATGAGTCTCAACACGTAGTTCTTTAATTTCAGCAAGCAGTATTTAAGATACTAATAATAATAACAACAATTATAATAATAATAGTTCGGTCAAGAAATTAATTGAGCTCTATGACTTAACAAAATTGTTATGCTTTGGACTTTGTCGGTACCGACTATCCATCAGAAGTGTTTCCTAGCCTATGCGAATGTTGTAATTACGATGGCTTAATAGTGATCCTCGGTTAGCAGTGATGCGACTGAGCAGATTACTGCCACCCAAGTCTTTTCGACGGAATTGATGTTTGTGATCCCCAATTTTGTGGCTAATCCCATCTTTTCTTGAAGAATTTTTGACCTATCCACTAATTAATAATAATAATATTAATAATGACGACACAATGCAAAGCAGCGGTAAATATACAGCGAGTAAACGAAGAAAAACGAGAACAAAAACAACATTAAATAAATTCCTTTTGTTCCGCAATATCCGTTCATTACGCAATACCACCCATAGCAATGAGCGATATGTGCCAATAACCGGATACCGCAGACAAAATTACACAAGGACAAAATATATTAATTCACTCGGTCTCCACAGTATCAAGAGGCAAATCATTCCAAGCAGTAACTGAAGCAAGTGAAAAAATTGATTCAGATTTATAGTAGTTTAATTGACAACTTTTTTCCTACAAAAGCACATTGCAGTACCACGAAAATCATAAGCAGCAGATGGCTTACGTAGGGCAATTACCTGTTGAAAGTAACCAGAAGCACAATGCTTTAAACGCTTTAAAACCAGCAATGCATTTTTAAAGTTAATGCGATAATTTATGGGTAAAAATTGATCAACTTTCTTCAACAAAGGTAACATATGATGGCGTCGATTAGAATTCTTAAAAGCTAAAAATAAAGCGGACAGCAACATAAAGCACTTAGTAAGCCAACGCAACATCCAGACTGGCAGTCCATAAAACAAAGCGTTACCGTAGTCCAGATTGCACAAAATCATAAAATGGACAAGTTGAGTTTTGAGCTTTACCGATAGTTTGGATGCTATTTTACCACTATTTTACCCAATTTGGATGCTATTTTACCCAATGCTCTTTCCCCAAATTTTTGGGATTACTGTGTAAAATATGCACACCAGTTTATTGAAATGGTCTGATATATTTAGCTTGTTATCAAAAAGCACGCCTTAAGATCTAATAACAGCAAACTTTGAACTAACTTTAGCTAAATAACAGCAAATTAATATAAACTCTCTAAATTTATTGTGCAACTCTGTAAAAAGATAAACTTTTAAATCTTCATGAAAACGTCGTTTTAACAAAAATTAATATTTTCCAAGATACTTTTGGAAAAAACAATTACGCATAAAAATACGTCGATACCGTTATATTGCAATTAATGTTACTTTGTTCCAAAAATTAGCAAAATTCTTCAGCGACGGACTTTGCTCCGTATCCCCGATATTTCCTTAAAGGGGCTGCGGTTTGGTCAAAATTCTCGTTGCGCCTGTGTGCCAGGTTCTCTACCTTGAAAATCGTTCCGCCAAGCCTTACCGCACTACTTTAAGGGATGAAAAAATCGATTAATATTCAATATTCAATGTTCATTTATTGTTTCGCCTGATCGATAATACAATAGAGATACCGCACAATAAGCCTAACAATCAGGCCAGGAAGCACCGAACAACCCGGAAGTTTTTTAATCAAGGCTGCTTCCTGACTAAATTCGTTCAAACATTGCAAAGAGGAAACAGCCAGAAAGCACAGCAATACAGAGAGCAAATAATAATAATAACAACAAAAGAAAAAGAAGAAACAAACAACGGACAGAAAGCAAGAAGCGAACAGACAAGGTGTCACAGCCATTATTGAAGTATTGACACACGATGAAGAATAATACAATATATGATGTACTAAAATACAAACGGTATTGTGTGAAGCAAATGAAAAGGAACATAAAACAATCGAACTGAAGCACTATAACCATCAATGTAAGCAGCACAGCACTATTAACTACGTATTAATGTGGGCAGCACAGCACTATATCAGACAAAATTTTGTTAAGATAAGAAAAGCGACAGAATAAATACACCGGTGACAATATTGTTAATTGACAAACAAGAAAAGAGAGTTATTGACAAATGACTGAGAAACAATTTAAGTTTCAGCATAATTACTAATCAATCTTCTTTCAAACCTTTTTTTGAACGAATACCAACGTAAACTTTTGATTGAACGATCTACGTTTTCCCATAATTTTGCACGTCTATAAACTAATAGCTCTTTTCCGATAGATTTTTTTACTCGCGGCTTAAAATAAACTGCATTTTGAGGTTGTCGAGTATTGTGACTACCAAGTATTTCATTTAGTTTATTGTAATCTTCATATGAAGAAAACGGAAGTTTGTTGTTATGGAGCTGATACATATAATTAGCTAATTCGAGACCATATATATCTGCTAGTTTTAACCCTTTCACTGCTAAATGTAAATTCACCCTCTGTGCTAAGCTTTTTTTTTTCGAAAAATTAGGATGTTTGAAAGATCGCAAATAAATTTGTTTTACTATGTTTTTGGAATATTTTTTTTTGCATGTACAAGTGGAAAGTGGCTTGGGGTAAAAAAAATGCAAACCATGAGTTTAAACAATTGGGTTGTCACGTGACAAGGTCATGTGAGGTCACATGACTTCCATATAATCATAAATTACACCCAAAAACTAACTTTTGAATACATGGTATTTTAGGAGAGCCATGTTATTCGCTGAAAATTAACGAAGTGGTACATAACGAACAAAACAAAAACCATTGGCACAACAACAACAGCAAATATCATCAGATTAGTGAAAAAAATTGCCCAACTCATTTTGTTTCGAAAATTGAAAAATTTGTTATTTTTACTTTTTTGCAATATGTTTTCATGAAGAAGCTTTTCGCTTCTACGGTGCCTACAGTAAGCATAAGTCCTGACAGTCTCACCAACAAATGGGATTTGCTTTGGTAAGTAACTGTCAACTTCGTCAATGTCCCAAGCAATTCTGGAATTTTGTACTCGAGAGCTGCGTCTGTATATTCCTTGACCACGTGCAACTTGCAGCGGTGTTGATATATCAGAGCAATGAGGAGAGTCACTTTTATTTGCAGATTCATTATCAGTAGATTCATTGCAAGAATGATTGGCTCTTTGGAGCTGGAGCCTCCGTGTTTTGGAATTTGGCAGCGTCTGGCCAGTATCTTTGTCCTCATCAGAGTTGCTGCCCAAGAGAGTTGACATAGGTCTTACATTACCTGCTTCATTACCACCTTGTTGTTCATCAGACACGGGAGATATATCCATGGGCCTGTCATCCAGCGTCAAATCAGCCACTCCATCCAAGTCGTATTCCCAGTCACTATCTTGAGTATCCTGACTCATATAGTCAGCAGAAGGAAAAGAAACATTGTCATTGTGATCCTCAAAATTGTCTTCACTGTCTATATCAGCAAAAATTTGCTCAGCTGCTTCCCAAGACGTAACTCGCTGGTTGAGTTGATTTCTCCGAGACATTTGGCAGTTAACTACTCCCTAAACAGTTCCACATGACCTTTATTGACTTTAAACAAAAAAAAACGATCTGCAAGGCGAATACTAAGAGTAAGTAGGCAAAAAATTAATACCCGGAACTACCGGGTATGCGCAGTTTATGCGTAATTATTTATACCCGGTTGTATTGGGTTTACGCAGTGAAAGGGTTAATATATTACGCTTTTGGTATAGATAGTATCGTCATTTTGCAGTATTTACTACTAAAAGTTATTGTGCGTGTTATGTTATTCATTTGAACAGATAACTCTCATAAGTGTATTTTTACTGCAAGTAGTATTATATGCTCCAAAAGGATAGGATTGGGGTTGCCCAATTGGGGTTGGGGTTGGGCAACCCCAATTGGGCAATAGGGGTTGTCCAATTGGGGTTGCTGAGGTTGTGAATATTCGCAAGATCGTAAGTTCTAACCGTATGTTGGTAACCCTAAGAACCGAACTAGGTAGAGTCTAACCCTAGGTTGGTAACCCTAAGAACCGAACCTAGAACTTGGTCAAGAGTAGAAGAGTGTTTTACCTAAGGTTCGAACCAAGAGCTAACCAACGCTTTAGTATAAAATTTGTAAGATTTCTTAAAGTTGTGAGATCTACCTGGGAACCGAACCATGTTCCTGAATGGTAAGACTCTAACACACTCAACTAAGGTAAATCAAAGACCTTTTGTTTATGTGTAATGTCTCTTGAACGAAGTAAAACTGGAAGATTTATACGCAAGCGGTGGTAATTCACCAGGGAAAGTCCCTACGAGAGCGTATTCGTTTTAGAATGTTCAACGCGATGGAATTATTTCCTTGTTACGGGTATACAGCGTAGCGACGATGTCGTCATAAACGTGAGCGCGATAATAATAGCAATGACGTAATGGTAGTGTGATAGAACTATTCTATGGAGACAGTGGCGCAACAGTATGGTATTATTATATCTCGATCGCGCAACCTTGACACGTCTGAACCTGTCTAAAACGTGGTGGCGCAACCACATCAACACTGACCTATGGCGTGGGTTCATCGGCTATAAAAAAAAAGGACCAGGAGTCACGTTTTCATTCTACCAGAACAAAAGAAACATGGCGGATGCTTGTGATTCAGCTGCAGTTACTGGTGGTGATGTAGCACCACCAACTTCTTCCCTGTTCCAATGCAAGCATGCGATCAACCCACACATGCGTAGAATTATCGACCGCCATCAGTCGTTTACCGAGTATTGGCCCAGTCACCGAATTGAAGCTGATACAGTATTACTAGCGGACGCTGGGTTTTACTATCTTGGCGAAGGTGATAAGGTGAAATGTTGGTACTGCAACGGTGGTTTAAAGAACTGGGATCGTTTTGACGACCCGTGGATAGAACATGCGAAATGGTTCCCTCTCTGCGAATATTTGCTCAAAAATAAAGGCGTGGACTTTGTCAAAGACATCGTGAAAGGGTTTACTGGTTTGAAACGTCCAGCCGTACCCAATCCACCACCAGAAAACAAACTTCAAGGTCTGCAAAAACTAGTTAAAAACAAAACACCTGCAAAACAGCAACCGCTGTTCCCGCCCTTAATCGATCCTAGAGGAGGTGAGGATGTGAAAGAAAAAGTCGACAGAGAAATGTTGTTGGGGAGAAACGTAGAAATGGCGAAACTTCTAGGATTTCAAGATCAAAAAATAACCCGAGTTCTAACGAAAAGATTTACAGATCATGGCGAAAACTTTAACACCTTTTACGATTTTATGCTGAAACTTATGGAGGAACCTGATGTTATTTTTAAACCGAAATTGACTATGAAACGGGCAAAAGAAATATTGGACGAGGTAAAGTGTATGAAATGTAAGAAGGAGGAAAGGTGTATGGTATACCTTCCATGCGCTCACATCACCGAATGTTTCTGCTGTTCTAGAAAATCGCAGCTGTGTACGATATGTGGCGAATTCATCAAAGAAAAAATTCGCTCGTATCGAGTATAAGTCCGAACAATTACGTCATGAACCTAAAATCAACTCACCCTCTAATTACACCCGACTATGGCGCAACGGCACCAAGAACAGCAATAGATTTTTTCCCATGCTGTGGCGCAATCGCTTTTTTCTCTTTGTTACCTATAAAAAGGGCAGCAAGTGAAAGACTCGAAATCATGCAGTCTTTCACCAACAAAGCAGACGAACTATATCTGGAGGCAGAAAACGTGAGACTCCCAGACTATATTCCACCGTTTACAAGCTGCTACGAAACTTTGTTCCAGCAGGAAGAATTAATTGAACGCGCCAGAATGATGGAAGATTTAGCGAGACAAATCAGACAACAGTTTCAAGCTATCGCAGACTCTGGATTCCCGGTCCCTACTTCAACTCTGCTGAGAAAGGCTGTGGTCTCAGTCAGAAAAGGGAAGTTTATGTTCTCCACAGAACAACTTTCACGCGTAGTGCAAATGGTTATGGAAACTAAACCCTACTTATTATTCCGACCGAAAAGCGATACAAAAGACTATGTTATTCTTGTTTTCTGGGCAACAAACTTCGACGATACTCGTTGCAATATTCAGGAAAACGCAGAAGCGATTAAAAAAGAAGTTCTCGCTGACGGGTTTCAACTACGATTTAAAGTGGAAAACATCCCATCACCAAGACGATTCATTTTCTACATGCTGAACAACTACCTCACCTTGGCGATTCAAAACGACGACGACTGTCACCTCCCCACAATCGACCATAAGCAGCTGGAGACTTTTCTGAATCTTTTGGAGGAGCACGACGTCACTACACCGAAGAAGCGAAGATTGACCGAAACTGACTCTTCTACAAACCCTGAACTTACACAAACATCAGCTCAAAATTTGGAGGACTATATGTAATGAAACGTGTACGTTTTTCTGAGTTTGTAACCGTTCGCGTACTGTCTGAATCTGCTGCCTGTCGCGAAGCTCGACAGAGCGATTGGGCGCTTGTTGCCCGAAATCGTCAACGTTTTCGCCGACGAATTGCTTTATGTGCTAAATTGATTGAGTACTGTCTTGATCCTGTATATAGAATAAAAATCAAGCGTTTGTTCCCTTTGTGAATGTATTGTAATAAAACACAAGCGAAAAAAACGTTTTACGTGTGCTTAATTTAAATAAGCAAAGAAAATGTAACACAAGCGAGAAAGTATTTACATCAGTGAGAGTGTACGAATAAACAAGTCGACTTTACGATCGTTTTCAGTCAGGTTAGATGAGAAACGAGAAACGATATGACGCATACTGTAACCACGACAACGATACAAAATAAAATACACACAATAGTGACCACATGTGGTAGAAAACAAACTTTGCACTGTTTTATCATTGTAGATCCACGTTTTGGAGTTACGTTCCATGAAAGTTGTAAAACTGTTCACACTAGGCGGTAGACCGTAACTATCGAAATACTCCCCCTTCCCATATTTATCGAAATAAACAGCAATCCAATGCTCCCCTGGTTTAGAGCTAGGGTGTGAGTTAATAACGTAAGCAGAGGGATAATCGACACGTTGCAATTGGTTCTTGGCACAAACTTTTTTGAAAATAGATTTAGCAAACGGGTCTTTATTCAATAAACGTTGAATTTGAACTGTGTTCATGCTGTGTAATCAAAAGCCACGTGGCGATCTTTATCGATCTGTAAAAGATTATCATGCTCAGCCAGTACAACAGCGGTCAACGTGCGAGGTGTCGCATCGGCGAAATGAACCTCCAATCTAATATTACCACTCTTTATTAACTCGAAAGTTGGATCGCTCGAATTTAGCTGAGGAGTTAAATCAAAAGCGAACAGCGTGTATCCACCACCGAAATCAGACCTAGACAAAGCGAGACCTGTGTCGGTGAAATATTGGGAGGTCTGCGAAAATAGTCTCAAATAGCTGCGAATATATTTGTTGTTCTCAAAATCCGGTTGGAGGGGTGAGGAAGGAATCTGAGTTCCATCACGATAAATACACACAAAATTAATATCGTAGTTCATGAAATTGAAAGGTGATTTTGCAACGTTTCCATTGTATGCATCGTTGTCGACAAATCCGACCACGAGACGGGTGGGTAGTTGACCCAAAAACAGACTTTCCTTTGAAAAAGATCGATTTCCTTGTGGGATAGTAAACGTTTTTACTTCTACACGTCTCAGAGGATATTTTGCGGTACCGTGTTGTAAAGCTTTGACGTGCGCTAATTGAATTGATGGATTCGGTTTCACTTTTCGACAGAATAAAGAGACCTCTTTCAACGAGACTTTGTTTTCAGCTTGGTTGGCATTTCCATGCAAACAAAAACTATCCTTCGATCTTATCAACTTGTATTTAATTTCTATTCCGTTGAGGAGGTATCTGGACTGGAAACTCATGTCTAGATGTAAACGACCCAACATATCGATCTCATGACTTTGTGCGGCTAAGGCTTTTCTTGTAGTATAACCGGCGTTATTTGCACCGCGTGTGTTGAAAACACCAGCGGTGTTTTGATACCATAAAACAGACGACAGTTGAGAGTCTTTCGCGTCTTTCCCAAAAGAAAGCAGTGTCTCTAAATAAGAGCGATAAGGGTAATTGTTTCCTGACTGAGTCACCAACGTATCGTTCAAATACAAATCGCACTGAGACCACAACGTGTGCAAAAAATTACACTCTGGAGCGATTTCGGAATTTTCCTCAAGCGCAGCACCGTTCGCTTGTGTCACTGACGCTCTAACGTACAGAAAGGTGTTAGCTAGATCGATGTAGTGCGAACTCTCAGCAGCAATACAAAACTCCACTGGTCCCTGTGAAGTTAACACAGACAAGGGTCTGTACTCCGTAAAAAAACCATCTTCCAAACTAGTTTGAGTTGGGGGCACTGAAAACAGATCCAATTGACTGGAAACTGACTCGGAAGAATTGGGATGTATCAAGGACGACATCCTAACTAAATATGTCGCTGGAACGTTTGCGTCGCTTCTTTTGAACTCGTGATGTAGGTTTACGTTTACGCTTCGCAGCCTGTCGTAAAAGTGTCGACCCAGCAGACCGAGCACGATCGACAGCAGCTTGTTTCACATCTTTCCCTGCTAGAACGTCCGAGGCAAAACCAAGACCACCCTTCAACGCTTGCTTCCCGACCGCTTTCGCCCCTGACTTGATCAACGGCATAATCGACTTCGCTATACTTCCAAAAATACTTCCTAAACCATAACCCCTTTGAAACGGCGCCCCGCTGAAATACGGACCACCGTTTCCAACTTGCGTCAAGTAGTAGCGTTCGTACGCCTTGGAATCGCAACAGTATGTCGCACGCATATTGTTGTGTGTGAATGAGCGCAGCGACGGTACGGTATTGAATTTAAAGAGGTAGTTTCGCTCTTCTCAAATGTAGAGTCACGATAACTTTACCTTTTTCAAACCGAATAGGATCGCCTTGATCGTCGCGTAAAGAAATGTCGATATCGGAAAAATGTTTTCTCAAAATAGGTTTGTAATGCGGTTTATCAAATCTTCTGCAGACCAAGTCTCCAGGTTCGCCTTGGACAGCGACAACGTCTAGAAGAGGTGCAAGTGTATCACCAACGATTTGCGATTGAATTACGTCGAGGTAAACGAATATAGCATTGATGTTGTTTAAATTTGCAACCCTTGAAGCTACATGGAACCCCGGTCGTCTGTAAACCGTCGTGTCGAAGCCTAACATGCGTGCTAATGGGAAAGATAATGCAACTCTCATATTTTGGAGCTGAGGTTTTTGAATTTCCAACGACACTACTTGAGAATAAGGATTGAAGTGTAAATATGTCCTCAATCGCGGGAGTGTCATCAACCCCGATGTAGGATCTCTCATTTTCGCGTCTGCTGCAGCTGTGAAATGTTTTTCCATCTCACGATTTAGCTGATCGATTACATCGCGAGGATTTTGGTAGTATCCTAGCGGTAAGAATACTATTATATCTATGTTATCCTGCTTGCATTGCACCCAATGCTCCAAAGATCGCGACATTGTGTACCACGATCTCGGGTACTGTATCTCAGCTAAACCGCATTCCCAAGAACCTTCCAGAGTCACAGACTTCGGTAAGTGTACTTTAAAATCCGAAGTCTTGTTCTCAGGAAAGACAGACATCGAGGCGTTGCTAGGAAGAATTAGAAACATGTTTTTTTGTCAATATGGGAGCTGGTAAAAGATAACCCACACCACTTGATAGTAAGCTCACCCAGAGCTCCTTATTTTCCACACCTTGTGTCAAGTTGTATAAACTAAAAGCGATCACTACGTAGACAGCAGCAATCTGGCAAATAAACAGAGCTAAATCGCTTACAGCCGACGACAGATTAGGCATAACGCACAAGATCTCGCTCACGTACCCAGCAATTAAACGAGTCTGGGTATCCCAACCATTTCACAAAATACTCGTGACCTTTATTACGTTTTCGTTTTTTAAGAATGGACTCGACTTTGTAAATGTTATCGCTTTTAACCACTTTCTGAAGTTCGGGTTCGTAAAAACTTCCCTTCACACCCTCACCCCTCAAATCTCTTATTTTGTAGTAGGGCGGATCGCCAGTAAACGCCTCAGCAATCTCAAACTCCTCCTGAGTCCAACCTTGAGTATGAGCTTTGGTAAATTGCCCGCGAATCACAGACAACCTTACTCTTGTCCCAACACTGAATTTAGGGTTTTTAGACTGCTGATCGCCGTATAACGTGAGCCATATCGACTCTTGATTAGAAGGACTGACCTCTGCTGGCGAGCATTGAATTGAGCGGTGGAAGGAGTGGTTGTAGGCGTGCACTAATTTTTGAATTACGTCGACGTATTTCCGCTTACTAGAATACGTAAAATATCTAAATAGTTTTTCTTTGATAGTACGAATAAAGCGTTCAACAATACTAGCTTTAATTTCACGATTGTAGGTGTGAAAAAAATGAATATTGCGATCTTTGAGCCAGCTTTGAAACGCTTTATTCGTAAACTCTGTTCCTAAATCAGTTTGTAAGGAAGAAAAATAACCGCTTCGTTTCAATATTTTAGAAAACGCTGTTATCACACTCTGAGAAGTTTTATTTTTCATACATTCCACATAAACGTATTTTGAAAATACATCAATCACGACAAGAATAAATTTAAAACCACCGTTGTATTTCTGCAAATAACTAAAATCGATCAAGTCTGCTTGAAATTGTTGTTTCGGACCAGCTACAACAATTTTTCTTCTTGGAAAACGTCTTCGAACCGGTTTGTGAAGAGTATAAGTGTCTTGAGTTGAAAGCCAATTTTTAACCTTAGGATTCTGCGCGGTTCTCCGAAACGCCGTTGCGCCAGAAAACGCTCCGGGTTTTTTTTCATCGTAATAACTCAAAAACTTGTCCATGGGAGCGTTTTGTCAAACGTCGACCAACCTGGTATGGTAGGTTCTTTTTTGACTACAGCTGAGCGTAACAGTTCTGTGATATCGCTGGAAGGAATCGCTCGATCATCAAGAACTAAGTTTCCGGCGTCGTTCCAGGTAATATTTTTCTGATTTTCAATCCCACTCAAAATCTGTTTCACCTTTTTGCTCTTGGACTTTTTGAAATGTTTTAATATCTCTTTTTTCGCTAATTTATCCTTTTTCTGCACACGTCTAGCGCGCCGCTTTTTTTCATATACGCCGGATTTCCGCAAGATATCGTTATATAGCGTTATTTTTTCGTGAGGCGATTTTTGAGAATTCAAAACATCTTGCATCTGTCGATCGAAGTCTGATAATATTCGATCTTCCACAGCTTGCGATGTAACGTCTACAGTCTTTTTTTCAAACTGCTCCGATTTTCGCAACGCGGCGTCGTAAAGTCGTAATTTCTCATGCGCCGGTCGCTGTGAATTTAATATCGCCTGCATTTCTTGGTCAAGGTTGTTTAAAATAGGTGTCTCCACTCGCCCGACACCTTCCTTCAACTTTTCATAAACTTGCGGTTCCAACGCCACTAATTTCCTCATTTTGCTAGTCCAAACAAACTACTCAATAGTGGTATCGCAGCACCGATCAACGCAGACAAAAAACCTCCACTTTGAATAATCTTTCTTTTCTTCTTTAGAGGTAGCTTGCGATCGATCAGTTTACGTAATGACGACTTGTGTTTAGTGAGTCGCTTTTTATGCTGTCGTGAAATCGGTGCGGTTCCTTTCAGGATGTTAAACGAGACGTCGCAAAGGCAACGGATTAAGTCATCTTTGGACTTCTCCACAACAGCTTTGCGCAAAGAAGGATTTGCGCCATACAAAAGCTTGATAGTGGAAGCGTTTCTTTTCAAGCGATCCATGGGTAGAGAACTACTGATAGATGTAGTTCACTTCGTTTGGGAATACGTTTGTTCTTATTCGCTGGGAGTCGTCAGTGTCTGGTCTGAAGTCTAGCATCAAATAACCTCTTGGCGTGGCGACGGCGTTTTTATAAGCGTCATACACAACTTTACTTTTATGTGGGAAAGCTTGTCTTAAAAAGTGTTGGATTTGGGTCGCATCGCGACAGTTTTTAAATAAAACCACAAAATGTGAATTCAACGATATTTCGCGGATGTTTTTATTAAAAAGATTCTGTGCTGTGAATATTACTGAAAAATTGAAATGGTGAGCGTACACAGTAAAGATTTTAGTAATTAAATCTTGGGGGTAATGCATTAAATCATCGAGAACTAGTAAACATCGATCAGCGAGTTTCAATATTTCGAGAGTCGGGATTCCTTGAATAAATTCAATATCGTTCAAGTAGTTGTCGAATTTTTTTTGATAGGTGTCATAAAAATATAAAACTTTTTCGATTTTTTCTGTGAATATCTCATTACGGTTTTCAATAAAGCGAAACACCCAGTGCGTTTTTCCACAGCAACTTGGACCACAAACTAAAAACGAGGCGGGGGAAGTTAATTTCAACGCCATAGTGCTTTTACAACTGAAGAAATCGACCTTTGCATCTACTTAAAAAGGTGGTTTGCAGCGTTTAAGTAACGATTTCTGGCGCGGTTCTTCAATTTACGAACAACAGAGCGCTCTTCACTTTTAGAAAGCTGCGTCTGTTTCCAACACGTGGCACGACTTAAAGATGGTGGTTCGTAAAACCGAGAGCGAGCGTGACTAAAACTTTACTAATGTGAGATTTAGATTGGAAGAATAGTTTACGAAGTCTACTTCCTCAAACTAGAATGAGAGTTAGCAAAGAGTTCAGCAAAGCGTTTAAAATAAGTTTACTAAACCTTTTCGCAACTACAATAACGGTAACGGAATAGTGAAAAGTTTGAAGTAAGTCTGTGAAATTACTTTTGCGACTAGAATAGCGATTACAGAACGTTGGAGGTTAAAACACGTATCCAAAAAAATGTAACTAAGATATCTATTTGTATGGATTAGTGAATATTTGAAACGTGTTGCAGAGTTGTTTTTTTTTTTTTCTGTAACTGAAATAATCGTTAACATAGAAAAGAATTTTAAATAAATATACCAAAATCACGTTTTTTGTGGTTAATGCAAGATATTGGATTATTCGCTATTCAAGAGAAGATCTGAAACATCTTTACTGGATGGTTAGTTTGAGCTACAGCGTTAGAGCACAAGTTACTGAAGCATGAATCGATTTCATTGGGGAGGTGAGTGAATATTCTTGTTTGAAGTTTTTTTTTGTTGTGTTAAAACTGCTGATGTTTTTTTTTTTCGACTGGTACAAAGGCCACGTAACTACTCGCTTGCTGAAGATTTGTCACGCTTGAACGGTTACATGCTCTGGTGATAAGATAATTTCGATCTCGTGATTACTCACTTGACTACATTCACGTATATCCGATGACGTCATATACGCATCGAGCTCGGTAGAAAAAGTGGTTTAGCACTTAAGGTTAGAGTTCGATTCCGCTTTGATTAATTTTCTTTCATTTAACACTTGTAAATACAGTCGTTGTATTTAAAAAACAAAAACAAAAAAAAGGAACGGTAAAATTAAAATTCGGATCACACAAAATAGATACGCAAAAAATATATAGCCGGTTCCCGGCAAATGGGGCAACGACCGATTCCGTTGGCGCGTAACGCCTGCACACATCCTGCGCACGCTAACACGTGGCAGCAAAATAACGCAATATATATAGCTTCTTCATGTAAGCAAATCACGCAAGGGTTGCGCGGCCCTCCCTCCAGTGCTTGTTGCGGTTGCAGCACTGCTTGAACTGCTGGAACTGCTTGCCTTCGCGGTTCAGCGCGAGGATCCGCCAAAAGATCTTCCACAATAACCAAGTATGCGCCGGCTGGCGCGTCTCTGAACATATCGACGACACTGCAAAAAATAGGTAAAAGAATTTCATCGTTATTACAAAAAATAAACTTACTATCTAGACCAGCGATTAGGTATGTTTGATTCAGCTGCGATATACCGAGCATTAACACTCTGAACCTGCGACAGTTCATCTAACTCATTGGTTAAAAGATTTTGTGTGAATTACTTCCCTTGAACAAATTAGGTAAATCTGAATGAAACAGAAGTTCTTTCGATATTAATGGAAAACGCTTCACTATTGCAAAATAAACTACTATCGCGAAGAGCGAAACGTTCCGTGACCCGCTGCAAAATACTTCTGGAACTTACCTGTAGACCATAGTCCACAGGTTGAAAACTAATCGTCTAGAGTACATACGTTAACTCAAAACCTCATGTGAGTGATTAAATCTCACCACCCGATCGGTAGATGTCGCTACTATATTTTATGCAGTGTATCTTCACTTGTGAGAGTTAATTTTTTAGACGTTACAAACAATGTTTGGGTTCAATACCTACCAGATAGATCAGTAATAGTCGCTAGATACGTCTGATGTATTGCTCACAGTTTGTTTTTTTTGTTTGAAATTTATATTTTAACTTTATTTTTTCCCCTTCATAAGAGCATATTGTAAACGTATCCTACATCTATCAAAGGTAACAAACTATAGCGATTACAAACTTACTTTTGAAAATTCATTGTTGTCTATCTGTAGGATCTTCGTGTTTCTTGTGACTTCGAAATAGTTTGGGTGTGGAAATGAAAACACGGGTGATTTAATACCGGTTGGTTCTTTTTTTCTCTGAATCGGTAAGTTACGTTTATCTATTGTAGAGTTTGGTACGGTACCGAAATAAACAACTTCTATTTCACGTTTAGTGACGATTAAAGTTTTTTTTTTTTTTTTTTTGTTTTTTTTTATGTGAAGTATCTGTAACTCAATGCAAGCTGATTAGCAGTAACAAATGGTGCCCCCATATTTGTTTGAAAGATAAAGAGGTTTCAAATTGTTGTTGAATCTCATGATTTTTAAGCTCACTATGTTTTGGTTAAAAGAAGACGTCGATATTCTTATAAGTTAATTTTGTCGACCTCTAATTTTTGAGAATTCTTTTTTTGTTTGTGATAATCCAGCTGTGGATGAACAAGTAGTTACAAGTCTCTCAGTAAACAAAGCGTCATCAAACCGAGATTAGCGCTTAAAACTAATCGATTGCTCTTTTCTGCGAGTGAAGCGCTTTGCAGTTAGTGAAAAGCTATACTTCTAACAACCGGTTCTTTCTTGCTGACGTCAGCAGTAAACAGACAAGGTTGATATTGTAGCTTTGTTTCATTTTATTAACGTAAATACAAAACAAAGTTTACAAACAAAACATCAATAAAGCGTTGCACATATCAATATACTGAAACATACACTTTTGAATTTACGTTTAAAGCGGAAGAGAGTATCGATTACAGATCTAGAGGTTCGGTATCGATTCCACAATCGAGCACTCGCCGCTTGCAATAAAACGAAGATAGACCACGCTTGTTTTGCTTGCAGGAGTATACCCTATGATCCTTGATTCGAAAACCTCTATTTGTGATTGCGAGTGGTTCGTCTGAAGTCAACACTCGAAAATAATCATCGAAGGTGAGTCGGTTTTGTTTGGTATTAACACCTTTGCAAGCTAATTTATCACCTTCTGGTCCACTGCAGACGTAACTCTTTGGCGCCAAAAGTGTCATCGAATTTGAACTAAACTCTAACTTATAAATTCCAGGCATTCGCTTCATATATGTCTCTCTAGCAAGGCAACAAGGTTGAGGGATCCATTCTCTTCCAGCGACTTTAGTTTCTATGTAATCTTGCTTGTGTTTTTCGCAGGCTGCAACGACTAAGTAGTTAGGTTTTTGGGTAAAATATTCCAACCTTTTTTCTGCTTTCACACAATCGTCAAGTTCACGTTCAGCTAGAGCACAATAATAGGAATCGGTATCTGTCTCCAATAAACTTATTTTTTCTTTTTGACAAAATTTGAAAAGGAAATCGTACAAAAAACGAAGCATGGTTAATTTAGCGTTTAAATATACAAACAGACCAATTTGAATCGGTAAGTTGTTAATAATTTTCTTTTTTAAACTCCTCACTTCATAAATTCCGGGTGAGATAACTTCCAAATTGACAAATCGCGGATCGTTCACTTTCTCATTGACACCAGTGTCATCAGAATACTCTATCAAACGATGTTTCTCTTTATTGATTAAGGAAGCTGAATACAGGGAGTTTCCCGAAAGTTTGGCGGTCAAAGCAAGAATTTGATGGGCTGGGTCTCTGTCCCCCTGGCGTCGGGCTTCACAAATCCTATTACCTAAGTCTTCAAAACATTTTTCGGGGTGGAATTCCACAAACTCGTAAATTCTGGTAATTTTTAACCCTTTTTCTAAGTAGAACTTTGCCATTTCTGTAGTGATTAAAACCTCCTTTCCGAAATGACTACAGATTAAGGTTCGTTTCGGTTTTTTGAGAAATCCGTGCTTTTCAGCTACTTTTTGCATGTACTCCCCAATATCCTCACGTGAAACCATAACGTTTTTAATAATGAGGGGGTGATCTGAAAAGATTGGTTGTAGTTCTGTTGGTGTATGGATATCGACAATAAGGAGACCAAAAAGACTATCGTTTTGAATACCATGGAGTATTTTGTTAAAACTTAACTGTCTTCTGGGTTGTACTGATTTTAGAGTTTTTACAAATTCAGCGACTTCCGGTCTTTTTTTCAGAACATTCCATTCACACTCCCGAATTGAAATAACCTCGTACCCTGCATCTTCAATTTTCTTTGTGATTTCCAGAGTATCCTTTCTGAGTTCTTCGACTTTGTCTCCATAGAAGTTGAGTACTTTGAGAGTGCCATCGCGATTTCTATTCGCTTGACAGAGATCACAGCCATGCCAGACGCAGCCTTGAAACTGGTAGGCCTGTTTCCCAGCTGCGCCATCTAGTGGAAAAGACCAATCGGTAACCCTTACCTCACCGCCATTAAACTTGTGCTGAATGCGAATGTTTCGGCAATGTTCCTGCCATGAAAGCCATTGGTAGCATGCTAAACCGTAACGACATGCTGGTTGAGGACGGTAGGCCTCCTTTTCTTGATATCTACAGAAATAACCTGTCGGATTCTTTTGCATGATAGAGTGTAAATAAAGAGAATTCGCGTCATAACCTCGTACGATGGCTCAAGTGTGCGGATTTTCGACTTGATGGGGGCGAATTTTCGTTTTGCCAGAAATTGCTAGGCGGGAAAAAATCATGGACAAACCACCGGTGAGGTGAGATCTTAATTTCTGATACAGGTCGCTGTGTCTTTTAGGAAATAAACAAAAGAATGTTCCACGATTAATTTCTTTTTGCATTTGGAGTTTGGCAGCACCGCTCACTGAAAAACTGTTTTTAAATAAATCTATACCATCTTGAAAATACGGTTGCAAAAGATTCGATATTGCTTGAACAAATGGATTTACATCTAATAGATTATAATGAATAAGATGATCTCTGAGACTTGTCCAACTCTCTTTCTGCCAAGTATCTACTACAAGAGCATATTCCTCATCAGTAATGTTGCTTTGGTGCAGCGTACTATAAAAGGCATCGTGAGGAGGTGGTTTGGGAAAATTCAGCTTTTCAATGGAGTCAATGAACTCATAAGGGAAATAAAATTTACTATCTCCACAACCGTATGCAATAAGAAATTTTCTATAAGAAAACCCTGGTGCTAAAAAGTTTCGAATATCCAGAAACCTCAGCTTTGTAGTTTTCAAACAAAGAAAAGAGTTTGCTTTTTTGAGTACAAACACGATTTTACCCATCAAGCAGCGGAGTAGAGCAGGTTTGATGAGTGCTAAATCGTAATTAGCCGAATTAAAACCTAAAACAGGTAGCTCTTGCAGATAGGCACAGAATTCTTTGGTTAATTTTTCGCTTCTGCGGTTTGGATGGTTTTCAAGAGCTTCAAAAACATAATCAAATTTCTCTTTTAGAATCGTATATGAAATGTCTGCCAAATGCTCCAGGTAATCAATTAATTTTTTGATGAGTTCGTTCTCGTCGCCGGAACTAACATAACAAACACCGTTTGTATACCCTGGAATGTTGGACGAAACTGCGAAGCTCAATGGAATGTGTCTAGCTTCATATGTGAGTTGTTGTGCATTTTGAGGAAGATTTTGTTTTTCAAAGAAAGCTTCGAAATCGAAACAACTGTAGAACGGAAAGTTACGATCATTCAGTGGAACATGTATATTAATCATTGCTAATTTTTCAAAAATCGTTTCTTCCGCTTTAAATATACCTCCAGGATATTTTTGTCGAGTGATAACTTTACATGTTTTACAATGACGTAAGAAACCTTTTCTACCGTAATATAACTTTTTGCACGACATGCAGCAGTACACAGCACAATAATTATCAAAGTCGTGAATTAAACTAAGATGGTTTTGGTATTTATTCAAGTTCATTGTCTGATCGTATAAACCTCTGCTCCTGTAACTCAGTTGAGCCGATTTTTCTTTGAGTGTATAAATAGTGACATTGATCTTAAAAAAATCCTCGATTACAATCAAATCATCAACAGTAACACCGTAAAATGTACCTACATCGAAATTTGTAACATATTGTGAAAATAGTTCTTTAGCCTTAGCCTCGCAATTGCAATTGTCGAAACCTTTAAACACTGCTAAACATCTAAAAAAACATAAATTATCGTTGCCTGAGACATTTATCAGACCGCGATTATACTTGATAAACTTTGGAAGTGATAACGGAGCTCCCAAAGGTGCGTGTTTTAGATGGTTTACAAAAAACAGCAAATTAGTGATTTGATGCAGTCGCCATTTTGTGTCGGGTCTTGAAATGAAATCTGGGAAACTCTCGTCAGTAATACTCACTAATAATTCATTCAACTCGGTTTCGTTAGAAATCAGTACTGCAGTATCTAGCATTAATGTATTATTTGAAGCGTGGTAGTATCTAAATTCACCGGTTTCAATATTTCTAAGCACAAACCCAAAAGAATAATTAATTTTAAATCGAGTTTTTTGATTTTTCATGATAGCTTTTGCAATATCAACAATTAAATTACGCATATCGTCATTATAATAAAAATTAAAAAGATTTTGAACAGGTCCTCTACGAGAAAATGTACGAATCGAGTCCCAGTTTAAACGGATGAAGGATTTCAAATCTGGATCTTGCTCGTCAATCATTTCAGTGTCGTTGATTTCCCGTCGTTTCTTTCTAATTTCAGCTTTTTCTTTTTTCAGAATTTTTCGTGGTGGTTCGGGAGATGTTGCAAAGAATCCAGGTGCTGCTTTTAATGGCGGAGGTGGAGGTAAATTCGAAACAGCATTCGGTCTTTTGATCTTCAGACTTTTACGTCTTCGAGGAGCTGGTGTTAGCGGTGGTGGAGAGGTCAATACTGTTGCTGGAGCGCCGCTGGGAATGGTTGGGAGTTGAGGTGATGGAGATGGATGAGGCGATTGCTCTGTTTCATTCCTGAGAGAGTTAAGTACTGTTTTTTCTACCACGATTGGTTGAGGTTGTGCGGGTGATGGTTCTGTGCGTAACTCAATGCCTGTGCACTGAACTGGCTCCACGCGCTCGTTTTCTGCAATTCGGGTTTTTTTAGGTAGTTTGCATGTGTGGTTCTTTTTTTCTTGGAGCGAATCAAATTGTGTGTTACATCTCTGGCAACGACAGCAAGTTTTTTCATGACGATCAAGGTGACATTTTCTTTTAAATTTTTTTTCACATTTCCCACACTGGTTCCTAAGGGAATTAAATAGTGTTTTTTCTACCACGATTGGTTGAGGTTGTGCGAGTGATGAATCTGTTCGTAACTCAACGCCTGGACACTGAACTGGTTCTGCACGTTCATTCTCTACAATTCGAACTTTTCTAGGCGGTTTGCATGCGTGGTTCTTTTTTTCCTGGAACGAGTCAAATTGTGTGTTACATCTTTGGCAACGACAGCAAGTTTTTTCATGACGCTCAAGGTGATATTTTCTTTTAAATTTTTTTTCACATTTCCCACACTGGAACTGTGACTCCCGTTCGTGTACTTCTCGCTTGTGTCGCTGTAAAATCCAATTTTCATCGAAGGTTTTTGCGCAATATTCACATTTGATCATTTCAAAAAAAGTTTTAGAATGAAAGGATCGTGCAGATCTTCGTTATTTATAGCAGCAAGCGAAGTTTTCACAAACCTTGCACCACCGCGTTTTAGACAGGTTCAGACGTGTCAAGGTTGCGCGATCGAGATATAATAATACCATACTGTTGCGCCACTGTCTCCATAGAACAGTTCTATCACACTACCATTACGTCATTGCTATTATTATCGCGCTCACGTTTATGACGACATCGTCGCTACGCTGTATACCCGTAACAAGGAAATAATTCCATCGCGTTGAACATTCTAAAACGAATACGCTCTCGTAGGGACTTTCCCTGGTGAATTACCACCGCTTGCGTATAAATCTTCCAGTTTTACTTCGTTCAAGAGACATTACACATAAACAAAAGGTCTTTGATTTACCTTAGTTGAGTGTGTTAGAGTCTTACCATTCAGGAACATGGTTCGGTTCCCAGGTAGATCTCACAACTTTAAGAAATCTTACAAATTTTATACTAAAGCGTTGGTTAGCTCTTGGTTCGAACCTTAGGTAAAACACTCTTCTACTCTTGACCAAGTTCTAGGTTCGGTTCTTAGGGTTACCAACCTAGGGTTAGACTCTACCTAGTTCGGTTCTTAGGGTTACCAACATACGGTTAGAACTTACGATCTTGCGAATATTCACAACCTCAGCAACCCCAATTGGACAACCCCTATTGCCCAATTGGGGTTGCCCAACCCCAACCCCAATTGGGCAACCCCAATCCTATCCTTTTGGAGCATATAATACTACTACTGCATTTCCCCAAATTTAACTTCCGAATTGTATTCTTGAAAGTATGAGACTACGATAGAGGGTGCGCAGAGTTTCCCTTGGTAGAAGATTGCGAATTCTGTAGAAAATTCCCGCATATCGAGCTACGTAGTTGAAGAGACAACTGTTGAATATGCGTAGACCAACGCAATGTTTCATCTACATAATCCAAGATATTTTACAGTTTGTTGACGTTTCAAGGGTGTGGAGTTTAGAATCAAACTAAGATTTGTATTGCAGGATTTTGAGGACACCTTATTTATTATCATATAGCAAGATTAAGAAAAATTTAAGGATAATTTATTGCTTATCGTCCAGGTATCAATTTTTCTTCGTACAATATTTGCCTTGAGCTCTAGACCAGATAAACTCTTATCACTTAGAGTTAAATAGGTATCATCAGCATATAGAGTTGTGTCAAATTGACTACCTAGTGGTAGGTCATTTATGTACCATAAGAAAAGAAGGAGACCCAAAGAAGATACTTGGGGGACTTCACATGTGATTTTTTCCAATTTTTATTCATAGGGAGGGATTTTTGTGCATTGTTATCTATTAAATAGGTAGCTCTCCGTCAGCTGAAGTGCCAGGCCTCGAATACCATAATTACGCTCCAACTTATTAAGTAATATGCAATGATCAACCAGATCAAATGCTTTGGTCAGATTTTAAAAACCGCAACAAATGTACAAACTATCATCAGCATTTTTTTAAAGTTTCTCATAGATGTTACAAAGAGTATGAGTTAAAGATTAATTTCGTCTAAAACCATATTGATGCTTAGACAACAAATTATATTTTTCAAGGTAGTGGTGAAGACGGTCGCAAATCAACTTTTCAAGAACTTTGCTAAATTGCGATAGTAACAAAATTGGCCTGTAGTTATTTACCTGATTTGAGTCACCTTTTCAGAAGATTGGCATGCTTTCGGCTATTTTTAAGGAATCTGGAAATTTACCTTGCTCAATACAGGAATCAAAAATGTTACATATTACATATTATTACGTTGCTGAATTTAAAAATTTTGTTTCAATATCATTTTTTCTATTAGATTTTTTGGTTTTTAAGGATCGAGTGATGGTGGCTATTACATAAGGTGATGCAGGAGAAAAGAAAAAAAAAAGTGTTTTACACTGGGTAGATTATCGTGAAATGAAGATGGCTTATTAGTTACGGGTTGGATTTTGTCGGCGAGATTTTTACCTACATTAGCAAAGAAATTGTTCATAATCTCGCAAATACTTTGAGGTATTTGCGTACTATTTCATCGTACTATTTCATCGTCACTAATGAGTTCCGAAGGAATAACTTTAGTTTTTTCTTTTTAATAAAGGCCAACTCATTGATGACTTTCCACAATTTCTCTAGGTTATTTTTGTTTTGGTGAAAAGAATCTCTGTAGTAAGATTCTTTAGCTAATTTGTTGGCTCTATTGAAAACATCTCTATATCTTTTGTAATTAATGAACTTGATGTGAGTTCGTATGAAATGAGTCTCGACACGTAATTCTTCATTATGCACCAGCAGAATTTAATAAACTAATAATAATAACAAAGTGAAGCGGCGATATCTATACAGCGAGTGAACAAAGAAAAACGAGAACAAAAACAATATTAATTAAATTTCTTTTGTCTCGCAATATTCGTTCATTACGCAATACCACCCATAGCAATGAGCGATATGTGCCAATAACCGAATACCACAGACAATCACACAAGAACAAATATGAAATTCTCTCGGTCACCGCCGACCTTCCCCTCAGAATGATGAGTATAATGGACGAGAAAGCCCCCTAAGGCTATCCAGCATACGCATCAGTTGACAACAAGAAATGCGGATTTGAGTAAAAATATGAAAAAAAAGACACGTCACCCTTCGAAAACAGCAACATAAAAAATCGCTAAGAGTTAAAAAAAGAGTAAGCAGAAACATCAAAACTGGGGATAAAATGTTTAACGCGTTAAAATCTGAAATATGACAGTAGAAATGTTATTTTCTACGTCCATGCGACCAGAAACAAATGACTTAGTCATTCCTCTCAGGATGACATAGCGCATTTTAGCGCGAAAAATGCAAACAACACAATATATAGGGCTCTCCTCTTGCCCTTTAGCACAATATATTTAAAAGAATCATCGAGACTTTGTTCGGAATCAAGTAATATCAAAACAAAGACAACAATATAAAACAAACATTCAGTAACTCTACTGGTCGCCCGAGATATATTTCGGAGAATCATAGCTATTGCTATTCATCCCAACATTTTTGACTTGACCGGAATTAGAGTAGCCGTAACATTGATTATAACGCTAGAAAATTCAGCTGATTCTAAGGTAAGAGGAAAATATGCAAATGCAAATCATATAATGGAAAGGTCAAATTATCGGACACCCATTATCAATACAACCCCGCTTACTTTTCTTGCACAGCTTAACTGTGGTAGATAAGCAATCAGGATTGATGTCAGACGTGACGCATTACAAATTCAAAAATCACGTAAGCTTTACGCGCAGTTGATAATCACAAAATAGTTCAGTAATAAACGCAATAATATCAAGTTTTGTCAATAGGGGCCGAGGGTTTATCCTTTTACCTCCCCATTTACATAAATATTTGCTAAAAATTCAAAACTGCTCCGTTTCAAATCTGAGACCAAGAAAATTGTTTAGGTTAAATATGGTATTGTAACAATTGTATTGTAACAATCGCAAACCGTCGGCGTCGCATGACTTTAGATATACGAACACAAATAATGGTCGTGATATGTAGTAGTTGAAGATTAAAATTACAAAAATTCAGTAAAACTTTACAAACAAGTTGCAACCTTTTGCTTTCAAAATTTTTTTGCTTTTGTTTTTGTACTTGGGTGAAGCTCGGAATAAATATAGTCTGAGCATTCTTTTGGTCGGTTGCTCTAATACAAAATAGTTGTAACCTGATACGTGGATTGGTAGTTACGTTCGATCAAATGACAAACATTTTTTTGGGTTTACAAAAATTAAAGCTTAAAAATATCGGTTGTTGACTTTCCAACAGGCTGCATTTTATAAAACATATTGATCTGGAAAAGATCGGATTTTCCTCGAGGTGAAGAACGTTATCGCAACCTGTTTTTTTTAAGGCGATTTGAAGAACCGAAACGGTCTCTCAAAACTGTCCTGTGGTCTATCAAAATCTGCTTCAGCAATAGTGTGAACAAAGCTAAGTACGCTTTGGAACAATAGAAAAGAAGATTTAAAAATCAACTGTCGAAGTTGTGTTTAACATTATAAAATCCCAACGTGCCGGTGGCCAGTAGTCTATATTAGGTTACGGCAAAATGAAAGGAAAAATCATCACAATTCGATTTTTCAAATCGTCACAAAAGACTTTTGTAACTGTCAATTGTTACATGTCACTTCAGGGATTTTCACTAACGCACTGTCTACTCTAGACTTATGCTAGAGACTAATGTGAAACTTGGTATGACTTTCCATCAATCAGGCATTCGTTTCTTAACTTGATTAAAGTGATAATGTTAGCTAGTGGCTATCGTACTTCGCTTTAGTTCAATTAATTAACAAACTCTTTTAGGAAGCTGATAAAGAAAAGTATACTGGTATTTTAGTAATTTACTATTTTAGTTAGTGTTTCGAGAATGTAGTTACTTTTTACGTAGAGGGTTTAGTAGATTTAGTACATTTGTACCAATTGGGTTTAGTAAACTTTTTAAAGAGTTATTGAAGATGAGGCTCTGAAGTTTCGTGGTTAGTCTACAGAGCAAAATAGTCTATTAAGCCCACATTGCTAAAACTTATTTTTGATATTTTAATTTTTAGGAAAATGTCTCAAAGCAAACGCAGATGCTCTGATAACACAGGTAATTTAAGTATGAAACATTTTTTTGCTAGTAAACGTTAAACAGCAATTATTATGAACTTCAATTTGCTAACATTAAATGTTTGTTGAAACAGTTGTTGACCGCGGTTTCAGTTATAAATTTAGGTAAAAATTTGCGGTCTTTTAAAATTGTTGAGCGGTTCCTCAAGCCTAACCTTAAAACAACACTGATCACTACAACGCTATGACAAACTTTTAGTTTTGTACAATGGAAAACACTAAAACAAGCTGCTGGGGGTTCAAATGCTAAATTGCTACTTTGCACTACCGTCACAAGCGTTGCAATGGAACTCGATACCGCATGAATAAAAAATTACCATTTGATCAATTTAAATTAAAATACAAAAAAATATTTACTGTTAAATTGCAAAACATTTGCAATTCTCTGAAATTAATCAAAATTGACGCAAGCTCAAGTTTGATCTATACGTAACATAACCTAATCAACATAAAAATCTGACACGCCCAGCAGCCTGGCATGGCCAATTTTTGGGTGGCTGCTTGACTCGATGACCGAGAGGCACTTCGCAGCTTCCTGTTCTATTTATTTGTATTTATGTGTGTCCATGGGAGTTTGTTTATTGTTTGTTTTTTTTTAATTTGAATGGAACGAAATGAAACAAATATGAAATACTGTATAAAATATGTGGGTTTGGATCGAAGAGATATCAGACCCTAAACCTTGATGAGAATCAGACCGTGCAAAGATGTGAATGCCACTAACAACCTCATGCCTGTTTTTTGCTAAAAAAATTTAGGTTTTGCTTTAATTAGTCAGCTTCACAAAAAAAAAAACAAATAAATAAATAAACAAAATAAAAGCATCTGTTGAAAAAATTATTATTTTTGACTTAATAAATGATAATGATCAAATTTTGTTTTGTTGGTTATTTTATTCAGCTTTTTTACCTTTTTTAAAAAAATTAGATGTTTTGTGTAGCACTTAAATGCAATTAGATTTTATTTATGATATAATTGCATTAGGTAGTTGGTTTCAACTTTCAACAAGAAGTAACCGAAGGCTACAATATAATTTGTTTCATGATTTTGCCTAAATTGAAACAACTGAGAAAAGCATCAACATTACCACTAAAGTAAAAACGTCTATGAATTAATGAATGTCTTTTGTTTTTAAGTCTGTCAATATGCAAGTATCTTGTTATCGCATCTATAAGGATAAACTTCGAAAATATAACTATCGGTCTTTTAGATTCTTTGCTGTACAGTAACTGGGCAGGCATTGCACATCGAATTAGTCGATTTATTCAAATTAACATGATAGGAAATTAAAGCAATATTGAAGGCCCTAGATTTAATTATCGGGGAAATTAAATATTTCTTAACGTTGCCAAATTGCCCCCAATTTGGCCACGTTTAATTAGCGTTTTTGAACCAGAGTTTTAAATAAAATACTTGGTTTTGGTGCAACCAAAGCTTATCATCTTATTTTACACTGGGGGAGGACTTTTTTGCCCCCCTCCTTTCATTTTTTCATGACAAATCTTTTCAGAAAAACTTTGTTTTGAATTAACATGACTATTAGTCAAATTTTATCACAAATAAATCCTGAAAATTTCAAGTTGCTTAGGTAACGAAATGCTTCCCAATTCTGAGGATTCCCGAAATCACTTTCCGAAATTGGAACATTTTTTGGCCAATATTTAACATAAATGACATCATAAGACGTTTTAGTTACGTAACCAACTTGACTTAGTAAGTAAGTAAGTATTTATTTTTTCGTCACCATTCACAATAGAGCACACAAATCAAAAAAACAAAACGCATTCTAGTCAGTTGCACTGTATAACGAAGCGAATAAATATTATATAAATTAAATTATTTTTCTTCATACGTTTGCATTAAATGAGTTTTGTATTTTTTTAAGGTAGAGAATGGGAGGTTTGAATTTTAAGGGGTATAGAGTTCCATATTGTTACTTCTGGATATTTGATACTTCTTTGTAATCTGTGGGTGTTATAGCGAGGAATATAAAGACTGTGACGGTTGCCCGAAGATCTTGTTGTGCGACCAGAGATTTCACTAGCCTTAACAAAAATGTCAGAAAAAGATTGAGGAAGGTTATTGTGCATAAATCTATAAACAAATTTAGCAGTTTCAAGTTTACATAAGTCTGGAAGTTTCAAAATGTTCAATTTCGAATAATAAGGCGTTGCTCTATCCAGATAATTTCCCCCACCAATTAGCTTGACAGCTTTATTTTGTATCGAGTTTACTTTTTTTAGGTAAGAAGGAAAACTTGATCACCAAACAATTAGACCGTACAATACGAGAAAATGCACCATAAAATAATATAATTTAAGAAGGGTATTTTGTGGCAGGATTGGTTTCAATTTATAGAGTATTCCTAGAGATTTAGAAAGTTTATTTTCAATTTCTTCTAGGTGAAAACGGAAATTTAGATTCGAGTCAATAAGAATACCTAAATACTTAACACAGTTTTCTGCCTTGATGAAGGTGTCATCAAGTTTTACCACGAAGTTAGTGCTAGTTGTATTTAATTTAGGAGGAATTAAAAGAACATGACATTTTTGTGGATTGATAGTTAATTTATTGGATTTACACCAGTTAATTAAACAAAATGCTTGATAATTGAAGTTACTTTGGAGAGTAGACAAATTTGAATGTTTAAGCATTAGACAGGTGTCATCAGCAAAAAGGGTAGGCATTTTACTTAGGCATTTTATGATTCAGTATCAAAAAAACTACCTGTGTTCAAAATTTGAACTGTCTGTAACGTCATTGCAAAGTATCGTTATTTTCAAAAAATATAGCCGTCATCAACCCAAACCAGTTTTTCTAAAAGTTTTGGCAAACACAAACTCGGATACCTATTTTGGTGTTCCTATAACTTTTGGTTTTTATAGGAGATAGATGGGGTAGCATTTTTGCCCCCATCTCCCCCATAATATGCGTTGATCAATTACCCCGTGTACAATTGGATTAAACACTAAATTGAATGCAACTTTAAGAACTGCGAAACTCAATCAATGCTAAATTAAAATGCATTTTATTGCACAGAACTTGGGTTTTGAGAAGTTGTGATTTTTTGTTCATAGGCGAGCTAAATTACCTGTATTCTATTCTGTACTGTACCTACCCCTGAAGCTTGAAAATATACTAGTTTACAAACATGGAGGAACGATTAAAAGTATTGGTTTTGACAAGAATTCTGCTGCTAGTTCTTTGCGGATTGAGGCTTTCGGCCGCTCAAAGTAAGTTGGATAAGTTTATTTGAGTGTGACACCTCGGTTTTCTATTACTAGTTGCACTGCTATTTTCCTTTTTCGTTTTCTTTTACGAGGTCTTAGCAGTCATGCGTGACAAGTGAGAACAGTTGCGTGTTATCAAGATAGGACTAGGAGCGGATTAAAGTGTGTGCTACGCCTCGAATGCCATAGTTATTTAACTTTGTCAAGAGAATGTTATGCGATACTGTATCAAATGCTTTTTTTTTAAATCGACAGATGTTAATCCCGTATAGAAATGATCATCGATGTTATCGTAGGATGAGGTAACAACGTCCAACATTGCATGTGATGTGGAAATATTGCTTCGAAAACCGTATTGATTTTTATGTATTACATTGCGTTTTTTGAAAAAAACTGTCAAGTCGCACAAACAAAAAATGTTTTATGATTTTTGAAGAGCAAGTTAAAATGGATATGAGACGGTAATTATTCATTTCCTCTTTTGCTTCAGTTGTGTAAATAGAAGTGGTTCTTGCCAATTTGCAATTTCGAGGAAAGATTCTCTCCGTAAATACAAAGTTGAGAAATAGACTTAAATACGGAGCAATTACGTGTCTGGAAGCTTTGGGAAAAAATGATTTGACGTTATCATGCCCCACCGGTTTGTTTTTTTAGAGATGTAATCTGGTTTAGGACTTCGTTGGTACTTGGCTGGTCAAGATACATTGAGTCTAAAATCTTTTTTTTCTTAAATCTTTAGATTTTTCAGTTGTTTCACTATTTATGGTATCTGCCAAGTTAAAGCCGATCGTGGAAAAGTAATTACTAAATTGATTTGCAATGGCGTTAGAGTCATTGGTAATGTAATCATTAACTTTCAGAATTAGTGGGGGTTCACAGGTTGATTTATGCGGCAATATTAAACGTACACTTTCCCACGTTTTGTGCAATTTTTTTTGTTGTTAGCAAATTCAGAGTAATAATAAATTTTTTTAGACAAGGATTTGATTTTTGGAAGCATATTCGAGTAATGCACGAAGAAATTTTTCCACTGTATTACCAGTTATGAAATAAGTTCGAAACATTAAATTTTTTTTCCTTATAGAAGTCAGTATTCCTTTAGTTATCTAAGGTTTTCTTGCAAGTTTTCGTTGTTTACGACTCATACTCTTAAGTGGGGCATGCTTGTCGATTGTTTTTTCAATTATGTTCACAACCTAATCGAAAACATCGTCAAAAATATTGCGGTTTAAGGGGAATTTAGTCGCAACAAGGTTGCCTAGCTCCTGGTCTAGTTCATCAGAAAAAGCTTGCGCAAAAATTTTGTTTTATTTCTATAGAGCGGGGGTGGTGTTTTATTATAACTTGTTTAAGTTTTACTAATTTTACACATAACTGCGTGATGATCAGTTATTAAGGTTTGCATTGCGAAGGGCATTACTGTATGCTCTATATCTCTTGTGATAATGTGGTCAATCTCCGTTGCTGACTTGTACGTGAACCGAGTAGGTTTTGCAATGAGAAAAAAGTCCCCATTACTGGTTATTGCTTGTAGGTATTTTTCAGCTTGAGGGGATAACTGGTTGGTTTCGATAATGTAAATATTTATGTCACCAAGAACGTAAAAGTTTTTTTCATTTGATAATTTCTTCAGACAGTCCGATAAGTCACAAATGAGTTGGTTGATATCTTCACTTGATATATAGATTGAAGCAATTACTAACGCTTTTGTTGAATCCCTCTTCCAGATTTTTAGCCGTATGGATTCTGAGCCTGTTAATCCAAAGGCATCGATTTGTAGAGTTTAAGTTTAGAGCAGACGTATATTGGAGTACCACCGGCTTGTTTGTCAGGCTTTGCATTGATAAAATTATAACCTTGTAGCTGAATATTTTTCAAAGGCTAATTGATGCGAGATTCAGATAAACAAATAAACATCAGGTCGAAAAGAAAGCGAGGCAACAAGGTCATACAAGTCGTTGTAGTTTTTTCAATGGTTTTAACATTGAAATGCATTAAAATCGTGGAATTGCTATCATTTTGTAGGTTTAAGGTTTTGTCATAAATATCCATATACTCACAATTGATGACATTATTAGTCATAGAATTAAATAATTGGTTGCACAATTCACTAGGTTGATTAAAGAGGTCGGCCGCTTGACTCGTGCGCAAGGCCTCTGACAACTACCTTTCACACGATAACTCTAGCGCCATTTGACCGGGTAGAAAAAGCTGCTCACGAAACGACAGTAAAATAATCCCCCTCCCCTCCAAAAGAAAAACTGAAAAAGCACAGAAAAAAACATCATGCGTTAACTATCTGTAGCCCGTAAGTATAAGACATAGATATTAAATTAAGCTGGAGTCATTTACAGTATATTATTCATATTGGCAAGCGTAGGAACAATAGCACATCCGCAGTGAGAATCAGGATTATTTCAACTCACATCCGGTTGATGTACGGTTCCCACGATTGAATGCAACTTAGTGTGGTAAACTGTTTACTGCATTAAATCATAGGTATTTTTATACAGCCAAAATGATCAGGAACTAACCGGACAGTTGGTTCTGCAGTAACACGTTTGTCTCTGGAGCGGGAGGTCTGAGGTTCAAATCTCGGCAGACACAGTGTTCTAATGGCTCGCCACCGCTGCGACCTTTCTTCGAAAGGAGCTGTGTTGCCCGGGCGCAATGACGTGGAGATGGGCCCCGCCAACTCGTTACACGCTTCGGCGTATTACAGCGAGTATAATGAAAGATTTGATTTGATGATCAGGAACTATAACATATTTAATACGCCAATTCTAGTTAAACACTGGACATACATTGATTGTTTATTTATTTTTTTTATCTTGGGAATGTGAGAATTACAGATTTACGCAAGTACTGAACTTGTTTTGGGCCAGAACGATAATTCGTAACTATTCACAGACCATAACATTTATGCAACCAGCGTATTAATCATACACAAATAACATACGTAAATTACCTTGTGAGTTAAATAAAGTATCAATTTGTTTGAATGTTGATTTTGCCAGCGTTAACTGAGAATTAGTAATTTACATAAATAGCTAGTACCGGTATAATGATTTCGACTTGAGAATTATATGATTGTTACTTGTTAGCTTTGGCTTGTTGAACTGGATTGGCTGTAAATTTTGCCGTCTGAAGACTCATTGAATTCTTCATTGGAATGACTAGGAGAAGGAGATAATTTTTCGTTTTTGGCAAAAAGACAATATGATCCATTGAAGATTTGCCAGGTTGTCTTTAATTTTTTGATTTTGACTTTTTTGAATTGACTTTTTTTGACTTTTTTGAATTTTTGAATTAGTAATGATTTCTTTTGTTCTTGAAATAGTTTTGGCAGATGCTCAGTTTCATACACGGACTGAATATTCTCAAGTTTTCATATGTCGTTAAAGGTCTTAAAGGATTTGCAAGCAGATAGGACTTTTTGTTTTTCAAAGAAATTGCTTAGTTTAAGTATTACCGATCAAATCAATCTTTTACCTTATTTGGATGTTGGTCGCTGCGGAAGTTGATGTATGTCGATGATATTAGTGTGTTGTAGATTTAAATCCAGTCCTTCATGGAGAAAATTTTTAAATATTAGCAAGGTGGTTTCTTTTTTTTTCCAAGCTTTGTTTTCATCAAGTCCGTGTATTAACAAGTTTAGCCTCTTGCTATAATCCTCATTTACTAATTCTCGACATTTGGCGATGTGCTGGCATTGCTCAAGATGTGATGTCCTCTTTTTAAGATCGTCAATAACTTGCACTGTCGTCTTGGTTTTGAGTTTCATTTTCAATTTACTGCAATTTTTTTCAAGCTTATTATTTTTGACGAAAACTTTTCCTTTAATTCTATAAATTTGGCATCGAAATCTCCAAATTTTTTGTCGATACTGTCGAGCCTACGGAAAACAAAGTCTAGTTTTGCTTCAAACATATTATTTGACTAGCTCGACTTGCTCATCTTCTTTTTAGTTTCTCGGTTACTGAATAGCAATAGCGCCAGTGTTGCTTCAGAAAAATTATCTGGCTTGACAGCTCACGCACAGAGTTTTTCAGAGCGTCCGAATTGACAACCGCTCGCTACAATGCTGTCGTTCGAATGAGTACTTTATTTTTCTTTCAATTTAGAATTTTTTTATAGGGACAAAAACTTCAAAACCACCAAAGCTAGAAACTTAAAGTTTGGAGTTATAAGTCTATACATGAAGTTGTACACCTGCATTTTTGGAGGTGCAAGGTTACGTGGTTTGGGGCAGAAGTACACAAACTTATAATAATGAAGTCTAATAAGTGATTTTTGACATCAATAAATGCGTGCTGCGGTGGCCTGGAGGTTAAACAAGCCAGCAGTGTTTGATATCTTTGTGAGTGAATAGACCTGGGTTTAATTATGTATTCGGTTATTGATTTTCTTACACCGAAATTACATTGAATGAAGCATTTTTTATTTTGTTAATTAGACAAAATCGCATTTAAAACTTTTTGTGTTGGCACTAGATATAATCAAAAGACTTCAGGTTTCATTTTCTGTGAAGAATGCATCACTGAAAAAAATGTTTTCAGATTCTGTTTTAGTGCGTTTCATACGAATTTAGGTTCTTCACTCTTAAAATTATTTTATCAACTGCTGCTGGATTCAAATTACAAATTTATTGCAATTAACAGTTTTCTTTTCTTTTTTGTCCAACGAAATCACATTCAAATTTTTTTTTGCATTGCATACAATTGAGTTTTACAGGAATATGGTTACCTTCAATGTATGAAGGGGGGAATGCTGGTGAAAAGGAGCTGGAGGAGGTACTGTATTAATTTTCTCGAGAAAATGACCATCATCTAGTTTTACTGTGCTTGTACTCTGTAAAAAAAATTAATAATGCCGTCGCAGTTTTTCTGGCTATAAATTGAAAACTGCAATTTTTTTAAATTCTGCTACGACAATTTATATCAGTAAAAAATATGTTCTATCACTTAAACCGATTAAATGCTATTGATTTGTTCATGTTATATAAAAGAATGATTGTTTTGGATTCCAAGGTACCGAATTTACTCTGATCTGTCCAGTTTAGGGAATCAAGCTCTAAATTACTCCCAAACGTAATCAAACAAATAAAAACTGTTTCATGTGAAAAAAGGAGGAATCGTTTACAAAACAGTCTAATAATGGTTTTACGTAACAATAGAGATACTAATTAAAGTCAAGCCGCAGACAAAAACAAAATTAATTTGAATTAGTGCTCAATAAACAATCTGGAGCGCCAATTAGATGTTGGTTTTTTATACTCAACTGAGTATTTATCAGTATTGCTTATCTCTCTGTTTGAAGTATGGCTCGTCACAATGATGACTGACACTGTCTTGCAGACGATTTCTGATTTGTCTTCAAAAATGCGATATAACCATTACCGTACGTAATTTGTTTGCTATATACCTTGCAAAAACAATAATAAAACTGAGTGTTGGTAAAATAAGAAGTAGAATGCGTTTCAAAATGATTGGCATTCCTATTGGTTTCATGCTTTTCAAATCACATGAAGCACTTTTTGTATAAAGTAAAAATACGACCAAAACGCGAAAATAGGTTGAGTTCATTCTTGGTGCTTAGTCTTCAGAAATCCTCAAGTTCGAGGGCCTCGAAGCAAGGCTTACGATCGTAATTTGAAAGATGTAAATGCAAAGCGAAATACAAACATTTAGAAAGTATCAACTTCTCTGATGATTATTTACGCTTAAGTAGCTGTAGTATATGAAACTGTATGCCATGAAGCTGGTATATCTTACTGTATGACATCAAGAACCTGAACACTGTATGCCATGGTGTTAAAACCTTACCTCTTCACCCCAAAACTCAACAAAATGCAGTATTTTAAGCGCTTTCGCATTTAAACTATAAAAAAATTTCCTGCCCTAATTGAGAAAAATTGTCTTTTTGGTTTTTATGCTTGGCGTTTAGACCCGCTGTTCTCGAAAAGTCGGTACTTGGCGTAGGTTTTAGCCTCGGTTTTTTTTTTAGTACTTGGCCTCGAACGTTGGGTTCTCGACTCCACCTCAGTTGTTCAGGGCCGCAGTTTGACAGTTGATCAGCTGAGGTCTGCAAAAGCTATGCAGTGCGCATTCAAGCTCTTGAGACGTCAACATGTTTTTCTGCTCTTTTATCATTTTATATCGATCACAATCACAGTAGATTTTGGCAGGTTGTTAGCAATGTTGCCAGTGCTCAGCAATTTTACTGATTTTTGGTGGTTAATATAATGCGGTAGTTTCTAAGAGGTAAACGAACTGTTACTCTACGATGATTATCTCAGCTTGGTGGCCTCGAACAAGCAGCAAATTTTTGTGGAAAAAAGACAAGCGACAATCAGAAAGCTTGGGATAAGGTCAACTACTAAGCGGGTGCGGATTCGTCCAAAATAAAAATGTTACCGTTGCTTCCTCGTCAGTGGAGGATATATAGGGATCAATCAAATAAATTCGGCCGACTTTTAGTTGAAAATATTCAACATGTTTCAACAAAATTCATGACCAACTCCAAAACTTGATCCAAAACGCACTGCAGGCTAGACATGCATTTCAAGTAGTTTTTCCATACAAATGCTTGTTGCATTCGAGCAATGGATAAAAACATTAACAAGTTCAGCTATGCACCGACCTTGATTTAAATTGGTGTCATTTCAACATTTTATATTTTTTGTGTGTTTTAGCATCGCGTTTGTTCTGGTGCTCGATTGTAAATAGAAACTTGCCTGTGTCTTGATGATACTACCATAGTACATGATATTTCCGCGATAAACAAGAAGCGCATTTAAAGTATTATCAATTTGCTTATTTTTAACGTTACTTTGTTTTGTTTAGCATGTTCCACCACTCTTCCAACTTTATCGAATGGAGTGCTTGTCTCTGGAAACACTGGTGGTCCTTACTCTGATGGTCACGTGATTAACTACATGTGCAGCAACAACTTTGCCACATCAAACGGCCCAATTAGTTGCACGTGTGACGTAACAACTGATCCTAATAATCCTGCCTGGTCTTGCTCGCCTATGTTTACCACAACTGTATGTCGCAGAAGTTAGTACCAGCATCTTTTGTAATTCTTATATTTAGTTGCAAAATGTTGTTTCAATTTACATTGTTTCCCTTTCACATTGAACAAATTTTTGAAAAAAAAAAAATGCCTACTTGTGTTTGAATTAGTTTTTTTGTTTTTGTTATTTTCAAAAACATATTTTCTTTGTTCTGCTGTTTTTCATGAAGTAAAATTTTTTCAAATGAAAACATAAATTCTTGTCCAGTGCAGGATTCGCAGGCGTCATGTGATAGCCTTGTAAGAAAGTACGGTTTAATCGTTTATTAAACTTATAGGGCAAATCCAAACGTAAAATGAAATGGCACAAACCATAGCTAAACCACTCTACCGACTCCTTTACCCTCGCCGCCACGTTACCGACCATTAACTGGCCTGTTGCTGCTGCACTTGTACTTTTTAGATTTTCTGTTTAGTATGTGTGGATCTTCCCACCGCTCCAGCGTACTCACAGACAACCCCAACGGATATCAGCGGACAATTCCTGGCTGGCGATGAAATTGAATATTCTTGCGATGGTGATCTCAGTCCTGATGAACCGACAACTATAACGTGCCAGGATATGGGTCCACCAAGGGCTGTCTGGTCTACAACATTGGTACCAAATTGTAGTAAGTTAATTATTACAAAACTTTAAAAATATAGAAGCCATGAAATATGCTTATTTTATGGTTGATTGTCAATCTTATAAGAATTTGATTCTGTGGTAAGCCTATACTTCACCAGAACAAAATTTTGGTTTGAAAAGATATTTTTGCAAATTCTTTTAAGCTGCACGTCAAATTAAAAAAATTAATTGCAGTCTGTGACATCGATTCCTTTCCGCAAATCACAGTTGGTCCCGGTGCGACGATAACTGGTCCACTTGCACCGAACTCACCCGTAAATTACTCATGCAGTGATTCTGATTTCTTTATCAACGGTACTCAAACGAACCAGTGCGATGAAGTAGGGGCGTATGCGGAAACAGCGCCAACATGCGAAAGAGGTAAGTAAACATTTTACGATCAGCGTAAACGGTAAAAGATTGGCTAGAATTTGATAAACGCAGATTGTGCTGAGGTCAAGTATCATTTGAAGCGTCTCAAAATCATTGAACTTCGAATTTTGGATCCAGATATCTTTTTATCTGTAACCCGAGGCGAGATTATTAAATCATAAAGCTTTTCGGTACAAAAAAGAAGATCGTTTGTAGCACAACAATTAAGTTAAATATATTAAAGAATAGTATGCGTTACGACACTAAATACAATGAGTAAAAACAAAACATAAATAAAAACTAGTTATTTATTTTTCAGTAAATAAAATAAAAATAAAAAAGATGAATAAAATGATAATTGCATAACAAACATAATATAATACTAATTAATTTAGATAACATATTATATTATTTAGTCTGTGCGGACCCTCCCACCGCTCCAGCGTACTCATGGACAATCCCACCGAATATCAGCGGACAATTCCTGGTTGGTGATACGATTGTATATTTTTGCAATGGTGATCTCACTCCTAATGAACCGACAACTATTACGTGCCAGGACTTGGGTCCATTAATGGCTGTGTGGTCTACAACATTGGTACCAAATTGTAGTAAGTTAATTATCACCAGATTTGAAAAATATAGAAGCCATGAAATCTGCCTACTTTATGGTTGATTGTCAATCTCATAAAAATTGAATTTTGTGGTAAGCTTATATTTCATTAGATTAAAAGTTTGGATTTGAAAGATTTTTTGCAAATTCTTTTAAACTGCACGTCAAATTAAAAAAAATAAATTGCAGCTTGTGACATCGATTCCTTTCCGCAAATCACAGTTGGTCCCGGTACAACGATAACTGGTCCACTTGCACCGAACTCACCCGTAAATTACTCATGCAGTGATTCTGATTTCTCTATCAACGGTACTCAAACGAACCAGTGCGATGAAGTAGGGGCGTATGCGGAAACAGCGCCAACATGCGAAAGAGGTAAGTAAACATTTTACGATTAACATAAACGGTAAAAGATTGGCTGATATTTGATAAACGCAGACTGTGCTGAGCTTATGTATCATTTGAGGCGTCTCAAAATAATTGAACTTTGAATTCTGAATTCATATATCGTTCTACCTGTAACCCGAAGCGTGATTATTAAATCATAAAGCTTTTCGGTACAAAAAAGAAGATCGTTTGTAGCACAACAATTAAGTTAAATATATTAAAGAATAGTATACGTTACGACACTAAATACAATGAGTGAAAACAAAACATAAATAAAAACTAGTTATTTATTTTTTAGTAAATAAAATAAAAATAAAAAAGATGAATAAAATGATAATTGCATAACAAACATAATATAATACTAATTAATTTAGATAACATATTATATTATTTAGTCTGTGCGGACCCTCCCACCGCTCCAGCGTACTCATGGACAATCCCACCGAATATCAGCGGACAATTCCTGGTTGGTGATACGATTGTATATTTTTGCAATGGTGATCTCACTCCTAATGAACCGACAACTACTACGTGCCAGGACTTGGGTCCATTAATGGCTGTGTGGTCTACAACATTGGTACCAAATTGTAGTAAGTTAATTATCACCAGATTTGAAAAATATAGAAGCCATGAAATCTGCCTACTTTATGGTTGATTGTCAATCTCATAAAAATTGAATTTTGTGGTAAGCTTATATTTCATCAGATTAAAAGTTTGGATTTGAAAGATTTTTTGCAAATTCTTTTGAAACTGTACGTCAAATTAAAAAAAATAAATTGCAGCTTGTGACATCGATTCCTTTCCGCAAATCACAGTTGGTCCCGGTACAATGATAACCGGTCCACTTGCACCGAACTTACCGGTAAATTACTCATGCAGTGATTCTGATTTCTCTATCAACGGTGCTCAAACGAACCAGTGCGATGAAGTAGGGGCGTATGCGGAAACAGCGCCAACATGCGAAAGAGGTAAGTAAACATTTTACGATCAGCGTAAACGGTAAAAGATTGGCTAGAATTTGATAAACGCAGATTGTGCTGAGGTCAAGTATCATTTGAAGCGTCTCAAAATCATTGAACTTCGAATTTTGGATCCAGATATCTTTTTATCTGTAACCCGAGGCGAGATTATTAAATCATAAAGCTTTTCGGTACAAAAAAGAAGATCGTTTGTAGCACAAAAATTAAGTTTAATGTAATGAAACATAGTATGCGTTGCCAAATAAAATACAATGAGTAAAAACAAAGATAAATAGATAAATAAATAAATAATTAAACCAAAAAGATAAATAAAGTAATGGTTTTGGAAATAAACAAAATATAGTAATGAAATTTATGGTAAACTTTGTTTTAAAGCTTATTTGCAGATCAAAAATTTTTTTTACAAGGAAAGCGAATTTTTGTTATCAGTAGAGCATGTTTTGATTATCGTTTAAATTTTTTGTAAGTTTGATAAAATAAAAAGTCTCTTAAAGTAAAATAAATGCTGAAAATTTGATACCTTTGAGCTATAAAAATAAAATTTTTTGGTAAGTTCAAGATTTGCTCCACATTCATGCAGACAATATCAATCAGAAGTCAGAACGCATAATCAACCATTATTACTTCAATGCAAAATTGATAGGTTATAACATTTCGTGATATAATGTGCGAATTTATACAGATTTAGCACATTCTATTAATTATTATCTATAATTAACTTCTGGTTGATCATGGCAAGAAAATGAAATGTGTTCAGCAATTATGAAGTATAAGAGTAATATGTTTGTGAAAATCGAGTCCAACTCGACGGAGTGCATTAGCACGGGGTGTGGAATCATATTAATTTCGGAAAATGGAGATGTACAGTAATACCAAAAATAATCAATATTATCGAAATCAATCATTAAAATTTCATTTGTCACAAATAGCAATCAATTGTAAAATACACAATAAAACCAGAGTAATTTAATGGAATGGGTTTTGTCGTCATTATGAACTGGTTAGATAAATTCTACCTGCTTTGTAATTCGCTTACGCTTGCTGTAAAACAGGAGAATGACCAACTATATTGAATAAGAATGATGATTGACGATAATAATTGTTACAGTTGTAGGTTAGTATCGGCTTGAAGTTTGTAAATTGCTGCTCAGAGTTTAAACAAAATTGTTCTTAATAACTTTCATGTGCAAGTTCAACTCATCGATGAGCTTAAATACGAGTTGTACATGGCTGAATGTCCATTGATTTAAATAAACTGTGTTTTCACTTTTCACTCACTTCCGAGTGTCGTCAAAGATAAAACCTTTGATTCTGTTCAGTGTGCAAATTGTCTTTTCATTCGCTCGCAGAAGCTCGATTTGTGATGACGTCGTTTTGACGGTTGTGTGAATGTGAGACGTAGGCTACGTGTTGATGCGATTGGTCGCGATGAAGGCTAAAAATAATTTGTGAAAGTGCGGTATATGAAACTAATAGTAATAAATAGAAATATTCCAAAATGCGTTAATTAAATTGAAATTGCTTTATGATTATTTTAACAAGTTTAAATACGATGAAAGCCAATGATAAGATGAATTCATACTCAGTATCATTAAAACGATAATACATCGAAATTCAGCATTTTTTTTAATGGGAAGTATAAAAGTTGCGATTATTACTTAACAGAAAATAGCAAAGCAAACATATCCGTAAAAAGTTTGACGAAATTGCTATCACGTGTTATGCAGCAATCATTAAAGTACTGCATGAACAAAATGGCATTGTAAAATGAGGATAGTTTTGGTTGAAATGTCGATAAAGATCGAAGCAGTAAATCAGCATTTTTGTTTTATTTGTTCTTGGCGATTGATTGATTGATTGATAACTTAGTTAGGTAACAATACAAGGGAAAATGTGCACCTTGTAAGCACAAAATCGTTTGATAGCGTTGTGCCGTGGTTGTGCTTGGAAAAATAGCAATAAAGAGTAGCTTTTTTTTAGACAATGGTAGGGTTATTTCATCTATTTTTCAGTGTTTGTTGCCACATAAAGGTTAAATAGAATCAAGTTCTACTTAAGAAAAAAAAGGCAATTAAAGTTACTGCAAATGTAATGAACAATTTTAAGGTAACAAAATCTAATATTTTAATAGGTTAAATATATGTTTATCTGAGCATTACAAATGTTATTATATTATTTTATTTTTGTGTTTGCAAGTTTTTGTAGGCAACTTTTAACCGGCAGGAGTCACAAACTAAATCCAGGAAAAAGTCACCAACAAACAAAATTTTAAAATGTAGTCGAAACCCGGGTCACAGCTTACCCACAATCTGAAACCCGCACTAAGCTGGCTCTTTCGTAAGCAGCAGTGAATGCAATAATTTTAAAATAAGTTTTACATACATCTACTCTACTTACAAAATGATGAGTGTGCCTTGTCGGTAGGAGTTAAAGCTGGCAGTTCATAAAAGTGGTTTTATGGTTAAAAGTGAAAACTGCTTTGGGCATTATATCCCATGTACGAAAATTCAAATCAACTCATAAAAAGGTCAATTCCGAAGAAATTGAGAGAAAATTACAAGTACAGCAAAATATATTGATTGGCATATTCATTTGTTAGAGTTACTGTTTTTAATAATTAAGAAAGTGCAAAAAAAAGGTTTAGTGCAAAAAAAAAAAAAAATTAAGAAAGTGTTACAATAATTGAAAAAATGTGATATTAGTGATTAATGCGGTTATATTTTTTTTTGCAAAAAAAAAAACAACATCACAATTGTTTTTCCTGATCCATGTCAATCTCTGTTGTTATTGGCCTGCTGTTTTACGGTTTTAAGGTTGAGAACAAAACACAAACATTAATCTCAATCACTAGATGTATTTTAAAACAATTGCACAAAACTTTTAACCGATCGAAATAAATTTAAACAAAAACACAAAACTTTAAACTGATCGCAATATTTCTAAAAGAATGCAGAAAAGTTTGTACTAATCAAAATATCTCTGAACCCCGCAGCAACTCCAAGCGAGTGCGCAAAACTTGGAAGCGATCGAAATATCTTTTACCCGATGCATAACTGCGTTGCAGTGCAAAAAAATTGTAACCGAATGTACAAATAAATTTGTTACATCCACATTGCAAACTCGATCGACCTTCTCTGGCACTTACTGCGGCAAATGTTTTGCAATCACTGTTTGTTAGTATTTTTACAACCATAAACTGTTGAAAAGAATATTGGGGAATATGATTTGTAAATTTTTTATTAATATCATGAAACATTCAGGCGTTTTTGAAAAAGCCGTTACAGAGAATAAACATTAGAGATGTGATGATTAATCATGCAGAACAGAAACATTACATTAAATTACCTATTCATATTTCTGCCATTTAGTTTTGTCCTTGATTCAAGATTTAAAGATTCCTCTAGCAATGCAGCATTGCCATACTTAGAGTTGGTTTTGAAAGATAAGATTAGAACTTGATTTTAAACAAACTTTTCCATTGTGGACTTGATTGGATTTAACAAAATACTTTATGGCAAAGTACGAATTTTTTGTAAATTGTAATTGTTTTACAAAATTTTCCTTCGATTACTTTTTGCTTATTTTTGATAAATTAATTTTTACGTAAACGAATTACCTACTAGTATAAAGTTGCTGGATATTTTTGTTTTATAAATATTTTAGATAAGATTCAAACATTTTGTTGCAGTAAATAGGCAAAGTGCTTGCTTTTAATCTTAATATTTATTTTTCATTTTTCTTGCCATAATAGCAAGCTACTGGTTATTGAAAAATGAGTTTGCAATTAATCGCAACTTTATCAATGTACTTTTAAAAAATTAATGCTTGACGATTTACCAGCTCCAGTTTTAGTTGGTTCGATCAGGAATTAAACATTATGCTAGCTAGTTAGACGTTTAACTACTTGGATGTATGTACCGTAACATAAATTTTGGATGACTATAGTCTACACTGTAATAACAACATCTATAAATAAAAACTGTACACTACACTTCTGTTTCAGCATCACCTTTAAATTGCGAAACGTGCCACTACGCCGTTTTACCTAATTTACATATAGTTTCGCACTGTTTTGGTTTTTGTAATTGCTACAAAGTTCTTTTGGCCAATCACCTTTTTTAGTTAACTTTGCTCACTTTATTTTGTAATTACGTCACACTCACGTGGCACACTGGCCTGTCTCGCAAGCGTTGGTCGGTTTTAATTTGGAATTTTTGTTGTGGAGCAAACAGCTCACATTTTATCTTGTGTACTGGAATTTTAATTTGGAAGAAGTTTATTTTACTGGTAAAATCTAGATAATATTTTGTTGCCTGTTTGTCCCAGTTTAATAAAATCTGATTAAATACAATCTTCACTGTATTAGTATTACTGAGTGCACTCACGTCTACGAAGTCTACGCTGGACCAGTAGGCCGGAGTCAACTGCGCAACAAATACCCGTGTGGCTCCCCTGGGATATGAACCAACTTCGTATTTTGATCAACTTCTCAAAGAGAAACGCTTATAGTTATTACTGCTTCAAAAATGAATTGTTGTTGTAAAGTGGATACGAAGAGAAAGGATGGTATAAGCGTAGCTCCTCTCACTAACATTCAACATCATCAGTAGCATCTTAACCAGTAACTAATTATAAATGGTGAAATTGAACCCAGCAACCATAACATATTAAAATTTCAATTTGACAAAAATTTTCCAGGGCACTGCCTTGGGCGGGAGTTTCGCTTAAATCTAAAGTTCATCAACAGGGCTGGTGTAAACCAAAATACAGGTAAAACATTATGAGTAAAATTCGGGAACTTTTTGACTTAAATTCGGAAATTTAAATCCAGATTCTATATTGATTTAAATTAGATTCTGTAATGCTTTAGATTCTGTAATGATTTAGAAACTTGCGGTCCGAACTCGTGCTTGAACGCGCAATGCAGCCAGTGCAGTGGCGGAATCGTTTGCTCCTGTAACCCTGGGACTAAAATTCTTAATACTACGGCATGCTTACGTAAGTACCTTACATAATAAGTATTTTACTTGATATCATTTTCATGTTACTTCCATTTTTCAACTATTTTCAGCATCGGTAAATTTAATAGATTAGTTCATTTTTCAGCAATGGAACTTGATTGACAATGCAGGTTATAAATACTACTTGTGTTTTTGTTTTTCGGCTACTGCTAGCATTAGCTTACTGCCGTTAGGCAATTCTGTCTATTTAATATTTTTGTTTACTTCAGCACAATGCTCAGCTGAGCTGGGATACTGCAATCCTGGAGCCACTTGTGAAGCGACTGATGCGGTGGGATACCCAGTTTGCAAGTAAGTCTGAAGACGGGGCATTGCGACAGCAAACATAAGCAATATTTGACTTAAATGGACGTTAACTGAGCTAATAAACCATTCTTCCTGATTGTATCCCAACTAAAGCAGAACTTGAGATTCTCAAGTTCGACTTTTATCCATAAAAGTCGAACGAAAAAAACAACAACAAAATTTCTAGCTTTTATTCGCACCTCATATTTCTTTAAAAGTCGAACTTTGGCTCAAGTTTACTCTTTGCAATAAAGGAATCAGATGTTTACCCATGTTTTGATTCAACTGACTGAACCAAACCATTACAGGCGTTGAGATTTTCTGACTGTCGACTCTTGACTTGTGATGACATCCAAGCACCGTCTTTGCACTGAAAGTAGTTGCTTCCGTTTTAGCCGGCTGGGATATAAAAGTTTGTCATGCCGATTAATCGCAGCCAGCTGTAACTGTATTAAGTATGCCACTTTGTTTCTTGAGCATACCACCGGTACCTTTTTTCTTTTAAAAATTGCAATTTCATATTTATGCGTGATTAGAGGGCTGACTTTGCTAGGAAACTCAAATGAGCTTCGAGTCCAGCTGCCACCTGTCCAGCTGTCTGCCATATACGGTGGAGGTTTCACATTATCCCTTTAAAGCTGAACAGCGAAGTTGTTACTATCAATTTTAAGGTGTTTGGTTTGAGCATGGTCTTTGTAGTGATGTTATTAGAAGTTTGACCCGACTGGTGTCGAACCAGAATTCAGTAGCAGTCACTCTATTCACTTGAGCAATTATTGATGGACGATAAGTTAGGGCAACGCAAAATTATATTAATTTGCTTAATGTCAGCACAGTATTTAGAGTTTTAATTGTGACATAATCTTTATTATGACTTACTAATTCAGGTGCTTACTATAACACAATGGCTGAATAAATTTGTCCCAGCCAGTGAAACCAAACGTGAGATGAATGCTGACAAAAACTATCTTTTACTTTATAGATGCCAAGCTGGTCGCACAGGACCGAGATGCACTGATAATGGTTTGTATTGTTACTACGGTTTACAATTTAATTGCTAACGTAAACAAACAGTTAATTGCTTGTTTTGGACAAACACAATTAATTGCCATTTTATAGCAAACAGTTAATTGGTAAACTATGACGTCATTTTTCACAAAAACTCTTATATTGAAATGAGATGCCACGTTTGGGTATGTCACATAGTTTGGTTACACTGTAGCAATTTGCTGTAAGCGACTAACGTCTAGTAGGCTAAGCTGCAACTGTGAAGTGCTTTTTAAATGAAAGTTCAATGTGTATTTTTTAAAGATTTATAAAATAGTACTGAGCTATTTTTTTGGGGGTGGTTAGTTGGAAACAAACAGAAGATCCTTTTAAATAATTACTTTAACTTACTATTAACTTGCTAATTGAAAAATTATTAAATTGGTGAGCAAATGCTGCAGCAAAAACCTGAGTGTGCCTTTATGACTGTGCCTACAAAAGCTCAGACACAAAGTGAAGTTCCACTTTAGAAAAAAGACAACATAAAAGAAAAAAGAAAGGTGTATTATACGAAACAATGTACAAATAACAATTAAAGCAGTCAACGCTGTTATTAGTTTCCAGTTAACACTGGTTGTTCGTAAAATTTGAGATTTTCGGTCTCATTTTTGTTTTTGAAAATAATTTTTGAGCCGAAAATGAGGCTCGCGTTCTTATTACAACGTTTTTCATTGAAAAATGTTTGACTTTCGCAAAGTTAAAAATTTTCAATGAAATAGTTCATTTCCCATCAAGCTTCTTTTTGTTTTGAAAGTATGCTTTTAAAAAACATCGTCGATCAAGAGTGGCATCAGCCATTCTGCATCGCAATTCCGTTAAAAGTAAACCAGCAGCAGGAAATGCACGTTCACTTTCAACTGAACTAACTTGGATGGTATTTAAGGCTGTTTCAAGTTTCTTTAAGTATTCCGACTTTTCTCCAGTTTTGATGAAAACTTTAAATTCTTCCGAGCAAGGAGTGTGCTGTTTCGGTGCGGATTGAATGTAACTTGCTGCGCTTAACTTTTTGCTTAGTTTCTCTGCAAAAGAAATAACAGTCAGATCTTCGACAATTTTACATTCATGATCTTCGCTTCTGTCCCTTCTGTCAGTTTCAATCTGATTAGTGCTGCTGCATTCAACTGATGGCCCAAAGAGACGAGTTAAAAGTGTAGTTGCATATCGTTGCAAAATTAAATCGGAACTTTCTACTCGACTTTTGCAGCCTGAGATATAGTACAGAAGCTCTAGCGGTTTACTTAATTTTCTTTGATTATATCGCATTGAAGACTCTACGCTAGTTGCGTCGTGAAATCAGTGTTTTGATGAATGAGAGCCCCAACAGTTTCTGTCATAACAGTGTCCGCAGCTATTAGATTCATATTTCGATTGCTTAAGTAGGAAGCCGCTAGTTTGATCACATGAAGACCATCGGACGCTTGTTTAACAATATCCCTTTCTCTTCGGGTTAGTTGTTGTTGCTGAGGATAATCGTACTCCTCCAATACACATTTAACAACATCTTGAAGTTTTATGTAGCGACCAAGCATGTCTGCGAAAGAATTCCATCTTGTTCGGCAATCCAGTATCAAAGACGTAAATTTCTCACCAGATTCCTCACATTTCGCTCTTAAAAAGTCAGATTTAACAGCACTTTTTCGTATTTTCTGGTCAATCTTTCTGACTTTTTCAACTGCTTTTTCTACTTCTTCTTTCAAAACAATCTCGCTATCGCTTTGGTCCACCACGTCCACCGGATCGGTCATTCCTACATCTTCGTCACTTTCATTGTCATAGGCAACATCTACTTCACTTTTTGCACATCTTCTGATTGAGAGTGTTTTTTGTACAATGTATCACATACTGCAAGATGGATAGCGTGGCTTAAGCAAATTCCGTGTATTGGCAACATTAAATTTCCCATTCTTTTCATTACGCTAGCTCCATCGGTAGTGCATGCAACAACATGAGTCCAGTCAAGCCCAAACTCCTTAAGTTTTTTTTTTTCGACTGAACCCTTCAACGTTTCAGATGTTTGCGAACCAAAAACACGAACCATTCCTAAATTGTAATAATCTTTGGCGTTGTAGTGCAGAGTCACTGTCAAATATCTTTTATTGTTGGTACCAGTATATTCACCAGTAGTTATGGACATTCTTTGTCCATTTTCAATCATTTTTGCAAGCTTGTCTTTTAGCTGTTTTCAAACCTCTGCATCAAATACTTTTACTTTTTCGGTAACTGCTGCTGCTGATGTTATTTCTTTAAATCCTCTCAATCTCATGCTCTTTCTGATGAAAATGCTTGTTGCACATTTATAAGGCGGAATGTTATCAAATGCAACAAGCTCAGCTTACAATTCTTCCTGCGTAACTTTTTTTGGGCAACAAATGGTAAAGTTTTTTGACGTTTGGTATTAGAAGGCCCTGACGTTTCATCGTCCTGTTTTTGTGCGTGCTTGTGTTTCAAATGGTACACTAAAGAGCTTGTACCATGATTTCGGCAAATAAAAACAGCTTGGCATAAATTGCAGGTTGCTTAGTATCCATCATCGCTCGTTGTAAAATGGTCCCAAATGGGACTTGATTGTTGTCTTGGCATAAATAACAGATATACAGTAGTTAAAAATCACTGCAAAATATGGTTATAAACATGATAAGCTTCCACAAAAAGTCCAAAATCTAGAGTATACCGTGTCTAAGTTAAATGAAATAAAGCAATGTTTATCATACTTCAATACCTCACAGTTCACACCAGCGGCGCGCGATGAGCTTTTTCCAAAGTGTGCGTCTGTGCGCTAATCTCAATTACCAATTCACCAGCAATTGTTAAATGAAACGATAATAAAATATTATATGTTACCGGTACCGTACAAACTAAGTAAGAATGATCAAAAAGCAGCAAAAACTTGCTTTTATGCTTGGTTTTACATGAGTCTACTTAGCGTAAGTTTTTCAACGGATACTAAACTTATTTCTAAATATCACTGAAATTTCTGCGTCGAAATGGCATTAGTGGATTAAGAAACCCACTCTACACGACTTTCGCTTTCTCCTTCACAAAACAAGGTTTTCAAACCTAATTTTTGGCCTGGTTTTGAGAAAATGCCTTACCATAAACCAGATATCTAGCGTTATCCAATCACAACTTATCAGTCTGTAGCTAATCTTTTGTTAATCGCGAGAAAATTAAGAAGCACTCGTGTTTATCAATGCGGCAAACCGTCTATTTGGGGTGGGCGCTTTACCTCCACCGCTCGAATTGTCTTTCATAACTTGTAACTGAGACTGGTCAGATTCACAGCTTTTGCAACGAAGTGCAATACTAAATAGATGAACTACCTTAAATAGCACGCTGGTTCTTTTATTTTTAGAATCTATCAACATTTTTGTAGACCTATGCTTCTACTTTTGACAACTTATAACAAACAATACCACCTAAAATCAACTTTTTGATCGTAAAATTTCACTGCGCAACTTTTTACCTTTTGCTTTCTAAAAACTGTTTAATAACATAACAGCTATCAATTTCATGGTCTGTTGTTTACAACCAAGCTGTAGTTTTTTGGTAACAGCTTGTGGACGTTTTACCCCGGATGGTCGTCTTATCAACGATCTTCGCTATATTCCATTTAGATTTTATTCTGATAGCTTTTAACCATGCAGTGACGCCTTAAGCTTGGCTTCTTGATCCTGCATTATTTTATTACTTTTGTCTTCTAACAACTGAAGAATTGACTTTATTGAAGAAATTTTACTTATAAGTGCGAAGCGATGCGAAGCCAAGCAACGTAAAATATTTCCAAAGCGAAATTGTTATTTGCACCGACAGTAAACACTTTTGCTTAACGTCATTATTTCGCTCAAGACTCTTCGCTTTGCTCAATAAGTTAATTCCAGTGTTAATAATTTATCTCGGATGAGTCGGAGTGAGGCTACTTTAAATAAAATAGTTTTTTTTTAACCTTTTCTTAACCACTTTTACTTTTGTCTTTCTCCAGCGCTGACCTGACAAGTCTAAGGGCTTTTCTACACTGTGCGTATATAAAATCGTCAGCTTACGAGCGTAACCTTAGTTTTTTTTAAACAAAAATTCGGGACGCGCGACATACCACCTTACCAGCGTACAACTGCCAGTTGTTTAAAATAAACTAAGGTTATACGCTCGTAAGCTGACGACTTTACGCACAGTGTAGACAGGCCCTAACCAGTTAGCCAAGCCGTTGGCCCATAAGTTTTATTACTATGAGCTAGCTTAGCAATAACTATCCTCATTTGATGAGGAGCAACAACCCTATTCTTATCGCTGTTAGCTTTTATCTTTTTTTATTGAGATCTGCTATAAATATTTAAACACCTTGCTTAATTAGTCGACACAATTTATTTTGCAAAACATGTCCTTTTCGTTGATTGAATCGTGCAAAATTCCAGCATTCACTATTCAGTTAATTGCCATTGGTGTTGTTAAGTGACTTTGAATATGACTCAACAATTGCTCAATTGTGAATCATGTGTAGGCTATATTCGTTTTGCAAACAAAATATTCGCATGGTAGTATTTTGCTTCGCGTGCAAAGTAAGTGTAAAAGGTATAATAAAAAACACAAATATAACATTTTGCTTTGCATCGCACTTGGTGTAAACACGCCATGATTCCAAAACGTAAAAGTGCAATTAATTGCCCAATTTTAGCAATTAACTGTAACTGGTAACAGCAACTTTTGAAGCAATTAATTGTTACAATTAATTGCTCCAATTAATTGTCTAAAAACCCTAATTGTTACTCATTAATTTTTGCTTTATTTGTGTAATGACAAACATACAAAACCATATGACATTGTAATATTCTTATTATCCCATTCTAAAGCTTCGCTTAACCAGTTCATATATTATCTCAAATGAAGGACAGTGATGGATCCCGAATTCTTGGAGACGATGCAAAGACAAGCCTGACCTTTAACTGGATTAAAGAAATGTTTGCAGCTAGGATTATTTTCAGTTATTAAGTTTAAGTTAAACTCTCATAGGCGTAGCCAGGAAGGGGGCAGGGAGCACGCCCCCCCCCTCTTCAGTCGAAATGCCATAAATGATAAAAATGTGGCAAAAAAAAACTTGTTGCTTCAGTTTCGGTTTCTTTTAGCATCTTCGCGTACAACAGTACACGTGTACAACAGTAATAAACAATAATATTGATATCTAGAGGGCCCGGGCCCCCTCATTTAATTTTTCCAACGAATGTAAATGTATAACGCGAGTGAAATTAAAAGTTTTTGTCTTAAAAGTTGCTACCTCAGGCCCTCATCTAACCTTGTTATGAACGTAATGCAATAACCACGGCCGGATTTAACCATATGGCACAGTACCAGGGACCCTGCTGCGCTCAGATGGTAAGATTTTTTTTTTGGTCTTCACCTATGTTTGCCAGGAAGATGCTGCAAAAATTTCCCAAAGTGCCAAGGGCCCCGCGCAATGTAAATCCAGCCCGAAATAAGATGGTTTGTTGGCGTAACCATCTATTGTACCATTTTTCAATAACATTTCACCTCCACCTCGCCAGTTTTTATGGGAAAAAATAGTTTTTGTAAAATAAATTAGCTAGGGGAAGCGCTCATTGAACAAATTATTGAATTTGAATTAAGGGCGCCGGGGCCTTTTGGCCATACATGCACTCCTATTTTCACGACAAAACAAAAATCTCTAACGAAAATCGCCGAGTGGATTATTATTTACTGCTAAAATATTGCAGGAGGCAGTGCACCTTACTTCCCCCTACCTCGGCCAAATCACTTACAAAATTTAAGACCAAAATGCAAGATTTTAAATGTGTTTTGGACTTAAATTGTAAGTAAAAAGAAGATTGAACAATTTAATTTTTTCAATTTGGCATTAAAGTGTTGAAAATTTAGTTCATTCAAATGGCTTTGAACACCTGCAAAATGTGATCCAATGACATTAACATATCTTCTTTTTCCAAAAAACTACAAAATATCGCCAAGCGGCGGGAGGCTTTGCCCCCAGACCCCATAGCCTCCGGCGGCTGGAGGCTCCACTCGCACACCTCCGTCTGTGATGCGTTTGAGTTAAACTATAGATTACTCACACACGACTCCAAGTTAGACATTAGCACTTTTTAACGATTGGTTGAACTATCTTTCTCTCCTAAATCCTGCTCAAGTGCCAAAACAAGCCACAGCTTCTGATGTTCGTTTCTAGCGTATCTTTGCCCCATGAAAAGTTTCTTTTTTGAAAATTTGTGATGACGTCATTGCATGTGATTTGTGGTTTGGGCCCCTCCCAATCAAAATTCCTGGCTACGCCTATGCACACTATAGCGGTAAAAATCTTGTCCAAAATCGAAATACTTTCTGTTCCTTTGTCCCATTTATGGCTAAAATTTTGCGCATTACAAGACATAATAAATGAACAAACAGTTTTTTTCTTTAAATGTCGCATAAATTTAACCACTAAAAGGCATAAACTCATGCAAAAACTAAAGAAATTTATTCAACGACCAATTTTTTGCTGAACTAGAGCTGGTCAAGTTGAGCCCGGGTTCTCCAATTGCAAGCTCACGATAGAGTTTATTTATATCACGGTGTTTATATTTACGACAATAAGTCTACCATGCCAAAACCTCCGTTCAAATTCTTATCAATGTGATACATGCTATTAAAAAACTCTTCCTATTCTGTAGATGTTTTTCGAACGCTCACGATCGTGTTCGGTGTCCTGGCTGGAGTTTTTCTCATCATTCTCATTGTTCTCTGTAAACTCTACGTGTGTATAAAGAAACAAGAATCAAGTGACAATGTTTAAAGACATTTAAATGCCACAATGATCTCTTTACACACACATCGCAAGTAAGCAGCAATATTAATTCTACGGTCATTTTTGTGTTGGGAATGTAGCAGTGGGTAAAGACAGGCATGAAAAAGAAAGCAATTTAACAACCAGCTTCACCCAGCACTTCAAGCTAGGCCAGGACTCGAACTTGGTACTTGTAAAAATGGGATAAACTTTTTCAACCTTGGGCTGCAGGATCTTCTGGTTACTTGTTTCAATTCAGCAATTGAACGCTGAACAATGCAATGTGGCCACTGCCAGTAAGTTAGGTGCCAGAGGTGGAGTCGAGAACACAAGGCTCAAGGCCAAGGCAAGGACACAAAAAAATCCGAGGCCAAGGACAGCCTTTTCAAGGACAGACACTCTCGAGGCCAAGGACAGGAATGCTCGAGGCCAAGGCCAAGGACCAAGGACCCAAGCGCAAGTGCTCTCCAAAAAAAAAAGGTCTTCACAAAAAAAAAAAAAAAAGAAGGTCTTCACAAAAACTTTTCAGGCAATCTCCACAAAAAAACGTTTTCCAAAATATTTTTCAAGCGCTCCACAAAATTTTAACAATTCAAAAAATAGTGCTGTCCTCGAGCCGAGGACAGGCCAATTTTCGAGGACTTGAGGTCTCGAGGCCAAGGCCAAGGACTTCAAAATGTGTCCTCGAGGACTCCACCTCTGTTAGGTACTGCTGAAATTATATCTGTTACCAAGTGATTACTGCTTCACCAAACCGAGGTCTAGGTTTCGATTTTCAGGGCTCAAACCCGAGGTGTGTTGAAACGGCTCGCCACTATTCTGTACCATGCTCTACTTAATTGTACAGACCGAAATCAATGACGTCGAAATGGGTTCTTTCAAATCGTTATTCGCTTTAGAAGAACGTAACCAATCACAGGAAATGGATTTTGCTCTTTAATGGGAATCTAACAGCGTTCCTAGTTTTTGATCCTCTCTGAAATATTTGACATTATCACCACTTTTCTTTGTTAAAATCACTTGGCTCTCTGATAAATTGCTTATTTATATTTCTAGGAGCACGCCTGCGAAACTTACCAAATATGCAGCCTTCAATGTTTGTGTCGTACGGAAAAGACTTTATGCAGTAACAACGCCATTGGTGGCATTTAACTGTTACGAAATAATCTAATTAAATGCTCCATGATAGTTTCTTCACTACAGATAGTTGCGTGTGTTGTGAACGTTTTTTATATTGTGTTTTTAATACTGCTTTTATAAAAATAGCAAAGCTTTGTGCTTCCGTTTAATTTGTTGTGATGCGCTTTGGTTTTGACTAGGGTTTCCAATTTCCCGGTTTTGAAAAAAATCCGGGAAATCGGGAAATGTTTTACGTCAACCCGGGATCCCCGAAAAAGACAGGATTATTCCATACGCATTGCTATACAACAAGGCAATAAGTAACAAACGTACAAACAACAAATGCATCAAGTTCACGAATGAACTTACTCTTGCCTATAGCATGGATAGTAAAACCATCTACAGGTGCAAGTTGAAAGACAAAACTTTGCAAACTTTCCTTTTTACCTTCCAGAAACGACGTAATCGATTTCTGCTTAATTTTTGCTTGTTAGAAGAACAAGGTTGATCATCTTCTTCGCGTTCTAAGCTAAGTTTGTGCTTGCTTTTCAAGTGTCGAAAAAGACCAGTAGTCAAACTATCTTTACACAAAATTGTTTTTGAGCAATGAATGCAAGTAGCACTATCATTACTATCACCCCGAGCAAAATGTTTCCAAACATTGGACTGATTTATATGTTTCATCACTAAATGATGCTGACGCAAATCTTCAGCAACCTGCTCTTAATTGGGCAATGTGAATAACAACTGGCTCAAAGTAGTTATCCCAGCAATCAACGCCTAACAGTTTAACAATTGTTACAAAGCGAATAAGTGTTGTGTAGCCATAGTGCGAATGAACATGATCAATTTTAATCCTATACAAAAATAATTGCAACAAAACCGGGAATTTTTAATTGAAAAAGCGGGAAACGGAAAATCAGAAAAGACACTAAATTCTGGGAATTCCCGAAACCGGGATCCCGGTTCGCAAAGCCTAGTTTTGACAACTTTACGTTTTGCACTTAGATGATATCTTCTAAGACGACAAGATGTATACGTAAAGAATGATGCTGAAGTGAAACTTTGTTGAATCAGTGAGATGTGCTTTATTATGTATTAACCACGTTATCGTAAAGTTTCTTTTTTTAATACAGGAATCAAATAATTAAGTCTCCTTGATCTTCTTTCAATAACAGGACTTTGGAGTTGAAGCAAAGGAAAAACCAAGAGTTCAAAATTTAGCTTCCGTTAGAGCAAATCGCTCAGGCTTAAAGTTCAAGTTGAAATAATGTTTCCAGCATTCCGACAAGATAATCAGATCTTGATGACCAATATCAGTTCGACCACTTTTGCGTAAATGTATACATTTCCAACATTCAATCATTTCCAATACATCAATCATTCCCAACATTATTAAAAATCAAATAACTTAGTTTATAGTTGAGCAACGCTAAATTTCCCACTTCATTTTCCCGTTTTCTTTATTTTAGAAATCTCGATCCGCTCCCAAGTTTATGTCCGTATATGTAGTTAATTTTTCCGGTATTTTAAATTGAACTTTGCCACAGCTCTGCGCGCTGTCTGGCTCATTAAATTCGCAGAGATCAGCAATGAAGCAAGGTTCGTCAAGTAGAGAGCATGTTAATTGATGTAGGTTTGTGTCATCTTCTTCTTCTCACTTGCAGATTACGCTTGCTGATGGATCAGAGAAGCTCCACTTTTTCAGTCCTGTTTTTGTTCTTGCCACGCCAGAGCGAGCAGTGCCACATTTTTCATTCCAAATTTTGATCCAGGAGACAGACTTTTGTCCGCTTCAAATGTCAAGACATTCGTTCGCCGTTTCTGAAACATTAACATTATTTTTTATGTCAATGGCACAAAGAAAAGCAGAAAAGTCATGGAGCACGTTATCGCTTACAATTGCGTGCTAGTCGCGGGTATGCAACTTTTTTTAAAACTCTTACGCTCTTTTCTCATAAACTATAAAATAAACTCGCTGTTTGTTAACCTGAGCACGTATCAATTAATCGCTACTAATGTAACATCACTCATTCACACACTCGCAGAAGAAAAACGCTGCGTTTGTCTTATTACTTCACCGCAATACATATTTGCATGTCTGTCGCCAAGCTTGGCTAGTGGCTTACACAACGGGCAGATTGCTCGACCAGTGATCTCAATAACGTAATCACAGCCTTATTATCGTTGAAATATTTTTCAAGCAGAAGCCAATCTGAGAGTCGCACCACTGTACATTAACGTTTCGTTCACTTACTCACAAGTCCGAAGCTTCACCCACTTAACAAAAAGTTTTCTGCTCCAGCAGCTGAGTAAATAAACTTGATTTAATTTATATTCTAGGCGACAACAATAGAGATACCCTTCAGAAGTTTTTAAAAATTGTTTTTGCCGTTAACTATTTCATAGATTACGACAAGGATATTTCTTATATTTCTTTAAATGTAAAAATTTTAAATACGATAATTTTAAACTAAATAATTAATCAAGAATTGTTTTTTGCAAAAGAAGCTTGTATTTTCATAGTTTTAGCGTGAATTTTATTGGATTGAATTCTAAAACATGAAACCATAAATTAAAGCCACATGAACGTCATTGGTTGGCAGCTGATTGCTATGACCTAAAAACTTCAACACAAGTGTTTCGAGATGGAATACCGGTAACCCAGCCAACTAATAAGGAAATTATTTCTAGAAAAAAGTCGAAAAACAAATGAACTACCGGTACCTCTTGAATAACACCACATATTTGTTATTGTAAACTATTGTACGCCTTTCCGTAAATTTCTACTTTGCCGCGAAGAGATTTAAACCCTTGAAATTGCTTTACAAAAGACTTTGAATGTCATACAGTTTGCAAATCAACATTTCTCACTACTACTGCATCAAGCAGCGAAGAATCGCTCAGACTGACCTATATTTCTGGGTTGCTTGTGTTGCACATCCTCTTTGTAACGTTTACGTGTTCAAGTCAAATGATTTAGCAGTAGAGCGTTATCGACGTGACGTCAATTATTTTCGTTATTTATAAATTGATAAGCTGAGTAAGTGCAATATCAGAAATTCTCAAAATACGTTTTCAAAATGGTTATGATAATTTTTGGATAAAATTATATTATTACTAACACCTTCACTCTTGATGTGGAATTTAGCTTGGTCTGCTGCTTTCCTGAACTTTGGATGGACTCATGTTTTGCTTTCGCTTTTAATGATATTCAGATATTGATTGTATGTAAGCCTTGATAGCTCACGTCTTGAATGTAATTGTACTAGTTTGCTGCTCTCACTAATTATGTTTTCACTTAATGTTTCTGACTGAATGGTAGTAGTTTATCCCTTGCCCTTGAGTTTGCGCTTGAAATTTAAATTGTAGAGCGATCTACGATAATATCACAATACCGTATTGCACTGTCAGCTGCTGACCTCACCGTGATACTTTTTCTTTCCGTCACCGTTAGAGTCGTTTGGGCGAAACAGTTTGGTACGTAAATGATTGTAAACTAACAATTTTAAATGATAATGACTGAATAATTAATGTTGGGAATTCGAACAGTTAAAAAGGATTTTCTCCTACATATCATCGAGTAGAATGTTTTTTTATTGTTTACCATATTTAAGCCTTGCTCGTTAATTGTTATGTTATGCTTTTTAAGAAGTTTTGCCTCGGCGCTAGTGTTCATTTTTCTCATTGTTTTTAACAAAAATTGCTCGTTCGATTGCTCGCTCGTTCGTACATTGCTGTACGTACTTCAACCGCCTAATAAACAACAATTTAATCTACTCGCTTGGTGGAGAATTGGGCCGGTATTAAAGAGCCGAATTAAGATCTGCGTTCCGAGTGCGTTTCACCTTTGTCGGCATCCGGAGTGCACCCAAACCACTCGAATAAAACGGCTGCGCAACATTAACATTCGAAGTGATTTTAGCTTCAAGTACGAGCATTGCCAAAAAAGCAGATTATCGATTATTTTTTAGTTGGTGTTATCTTCGTAAGCATAATCTTTCTCAAACAACAAAGTGCTAAAGCGACCCAGAACGAGAGCACAAAATAAAAATTGTTTGCTGCTAATGCAATCTTTAAGCAACATACTTTGTTCATTTTTTGGAATGGGTTAAATGTTTTCTTATAAATATTGATTTAGTGTTTTGAGCAAAGACCAAAAAAGTCGAAATTGCTCCGTTACTCTTCCGCAAAAAACAAACGAAACATCGGGGGCGTTGCCAGCTCAGCGAGATCCTGGGGGCAAAGCTGAAAACCGGGGGGGGGGGGGGGGCAAAGTTTTGACGGTAAATTATTGCAGTATTTTAAGAGTTAAGTAGATTGTTTGTGTGGCGGGGTTGTAAATTTCGTTTCGCTTTTGAGTAATACAGCTATTTGGCGTTGATTAAGTTCATTGAACTATTTTCACCTTTATTTTACAAACTAATTACTTAAGTTGCAATGAAACGATTACTAAACCGAATATTTAGTTAATGCCTATCTGACGTGCATGATTGTCTTTGTCTTTTACATAAAAATAGCATTGGATCATATCGGTTATTATACCTCATTGTTTAAAGCAAGACACAAACTTGCAATAAAAATTTTCTAAAGGCATATGCTATGGCTATCGCGTTGGTAAACATATAGAATTAATTTAAATAATAAGAAAAGTTAGGAACTGCGCGGGAAAAACTACCTTGAATGATTTTTGAATAAACGCAGAAAGCAGACTGTCTCTAACATATTGAAATATTGACAAAGCCGCTAACTCAACAATTGCTGAAAAAATAACGTAAATCTTCTCATTTAACTAAGCATGATTACAGCTAGCATAACGGCTGGAAACGAATGACAACAAGAAACTCCAGTAAAAATATGAGCAAAATTTAATATCGGTACCTCTCTGATGAATACTGTAGCTAATAATATACAATTGTGTATTACAAGCCAAAGTAGAAAAATAAACAGTTTAGCATTTATACTTGAATGCCTATTCTGTTTCTGTATTGCCTATAACTTCATTAAGACAGGTGGGTGCCGATCCAGGGGGTGCATCTCCCAAAAGAATTTCTGCTGCGTCCCTCCCAATAATTCGCATAGGTACGGTGTGTAACTTTAGTGTTACAACTTGCAACGTTACTAAACGATACATTTTATCCTCGAAAAAATGTCGAAAAAGCTAAAGTATTAAGAGTATTAAGAAAAAGCTAAAGTATTAAGTAACACTAAAGTAACTTTAGTGTTACAACTTGCAACGTTACTAAACGATACATTTTATCCTCGAAAAAATGTCGAAAAAGCTAAAGATTCTGGACTCCGATGGTGAGCTCACAGAGCCCCCCAGACCCCCTAGCTGACTTTAACGCCGTCTCACCATAACTTTTGTGTTTGAAAATTTTTAATTGCCACCAACGCTCCTTCCAAACCTTAGTAAAAGTTTCTGTGGACTTCCTTGCTGGTATTGGCAAAAATGAGAGTTGAACTTTGTTCCGAAAATCTCCAGTTTGAGCATCATCCCTCCTCCCAATGCTCAAAATTATCAAAAAATAGACAAATTTCTTAAATCATCCCCCAATGGTCAATATGGATTGGCACCACTGATTACTGTATCGGTAATGCAACAGGACTGTATTACTGCTCTAAAAAAATCATCACAAATAGCAGCACCAAACAGCCAAAACGGTATTATCGGCTACTAAAGTTTACTCAAAATCTCAGAGATCAATTGCGTTACCAGTGCCGAGAACACTGCTTAGTTTGTTTTGCTACCGGTACTAATCGATCTAGCTAAATAAACTATACGGTAATGGACACTTCTTGCAAATCTGAAAGTCAGAAAATTCCCATAGTCTAGCTATCAAAGAATTGGTCAATGGATTCCGATTTGGGGGAGGAATGCAGTCTGTTTTTCTGTTAGCCTAGAGTTTCTGCAGATCGATTACTCATACTGCTGAAAAAGATCCCAATCAAAATACAGTATGGTTTGAGTTGCTAAGCTAAGGCCTTCCACTTTCAGACATGGGCTTGTCAACTCAACTCACTTTTGCTAAGTTTGCTTACCCGTAGCCTACATATGCTACGTAGCCTAGAAGTGCAACTGACCGATCGAATTCTGATCTTTTTTTCCGGAGGCATTTGGCGTTAGTCTATTTTTCTTTCTGTAACTATTGACTGCACGTTACCTTGCGGATGGTTTGTACTATGCGCATACCACTGATCACCAACTTACAGCCTACACCGACTTACTGAACATTTATACCTTCAACAGTCACGACACCTTACTTGTAATGATGTTACGCCTACTACACAGTACGCACAAACTGCTGGTAGCTGTATTATTATTACACAGTACTGAATTGATTTGTCGTTGTTGTTGTTGAAGCTGACCCAAGACTCGAGATTGTACTGCGTACCGTACCCTAAATTGTAATATAGATGTCAGGATACTTAGTTGCATGAAGGAAACAAAGAATCAGCCAAAAAATATATTTAACTAACGTATATTAACAAAAACTTTCTCTAAAATCGATTTCGGCCAGTGTCCATCTTCAGCTTATTCAAATACAATCAATCAAAATGAATCGATGTCAGGATAGGGGATGGAACAGTTAAAATTACCACTATTTTAACTGTGAGGGCGATGCTCACTTTTAAGACAAATACATTGGGAAGGCAAGAAATAAATCGGGGGGGGGGGGGGGGGCAAAAATAAAAATCGAGGGGGCAATGCCCCTATGCCCCCCTGCTGGCGACGCGCCTGCGAAGCAGGTTATACAGTGTAAATTTGATCGACGAAACAACAACAAAAACATGTGCTTCTAAGTTTCGGCACGAGTGGTGAATACAGTATTTTGCCAATATAAGTTCGCTATCGGTTACCGCTAGGCTATGCGAAGCCAGTAAAACTACACGAACATCAGATTGAAATGTCATGATAGTATTACTTTGAAGCAAATTGCAACTCAACTAATGCAATTAGATCTGTACTGGTCTCCTTACCTGTGACTGGTAGGCCTAATTAGCCTATATCAGACTAGTTGGCTGAATAAAGCAACATTTTCTACTGTACCTTTCCATTGTTTTTTTATTTTAATCCAATAGTTTGCTTAATATACTAGTAAATTTTAAGTCAAGCCTGAATAGCGATAGCTAAGCCAGAAATTAGCATGCAGATACCGAGTTTTGTCGAGTCGTGCCAAATACCTGCAACCAACGTGTCCTAAGAGTTGGTGACGTTATTTTTAGTAGTTTTTGACGTTAATTTTGGTTAGTGATGTCAATTTTTTTGTAAAATAGATCAGTGATGTTTCAAATGATGTCACTCAGAAAAAACTTAACGGAGAGTATTTTTTTTTGTAAATAGCTTCGAAAATTCCATATTTTAGAATTGCTAACTTTTCAACCAAATTCAAAACATCGTTCTGCCCCTGTTTAATTAATTTTTAACTAGTATGTACGGAGTGGTTGAGCAGATTTTCCCATGTGCACACCGGAAACGTTAATATGTTCTTTATTGCGTCAGTTATTTGTTGTATATGTATTGTTTATCCTGCTGTTAGTATTACGTTAATTTTTTCTATATTACTGTAGACATTAGACATTAGACATTATTAGTTTATTTTATGCACATTAGAAAAACAAAGAGAAAACAAACAGACAACAAACCAAATAAATACGAGTACACTGTACTGTTTCAAAAAAAAAACAAATTTAAATATCGGGCTACTGCCTGCTGATTTAGAATTTCACTGCAAGGGAAGACTGCGATGGGACCAATTTGGTCTTCGAGTCAAGCAGCCACCCTTCCAATCAAATCGATGCAATGAAGTGATATTTTCAGGAGTATAAGCAATAATTCATAACAGTTGCAGCTGCAGTTGCGAGCCAATAAGCATAAAAAAAAAATAATAATTAAGATAAAATTTAAAAAAAAAAAAAAAAAACAGGACTACACGAATTAATGAGTTGCGTTGCTAGCTTGTTGATGAGACATACTTTTGAATTAATTGTTTTTTATAAGTTATTTTAAATTTAGAATACGGGTAATTTTTTAATTCTTGAGGGATATTATTCCAGATTTTTGTTCCAATATATTTAAATGATCGTTGGCATTTTGCTGTGGAGAATCTAGGAATGTGTATTGCATTAGCTTGACGTGAAAGTTTCAAAAAGATTGCAAACAACAAAAGAAATGCATTCTAAAAATGTTTAACTTTCGGTTAGAAAAATGTCAATGACTATCGAAAATTGTTGTAAAACGGAATAAAGCAGTAAAAAAATGAAACAGGTGTAATTCTCTTTACTGTTAGTTGCAGTACTTTTTAGTGCAATTCTCGTTTGCAACGGAACATAAACAAAACCACACAAATGACACCATTAATGGCTCATTTGAAATTCCTGACACTACGTTTTAAATCACACAGAAAATGATCACAAAAAAACTTTTTGTAACTCATCCAACAACAATAATTTTTTTTGAAGTCATAACTGCAATAAAATAATCGAACCACCCAAAACTGTTTATTGCGTTGCTTTTTTCAGTTTGTGTCGAGTCTCCTCCAGCATACACTAACGGCTCAGTATCCGGCACAAACACTGCTGTGGCCTCTTGCTTTGCAAATGAAGTAATTTCATACGAATGCAGTGATCAATTCCAGCCTAATCCACCGAACCTGCTCTGACGTGCATGTTCGTAATTGATGATAGTAGTGATCCTCCAACGTCATCATAGAGATGTAACCCTGAAGAATTGGTAAGATCTTGTCAAGGTATGGGTTTTATTCTCGTGAGGTTTTGTGCAAAATGTAAACTAATTTCTGTCAATTTGTTTTAGTGAAATGAAAAAAAGCACAAAAGTTATTTGCAAAAAAATGGCTTTAAATACCTCACTAATGCTGAAAATCTTCGTTTTTGATATCGAGCGTAAATTTTTGTTAACCTTAAACTTTGGTTTTTGTACGTTAGTCCTCTGTAGCTTGAATGAAGATGCCATACTATATACTACGGCTCCCCTGAGTGGCTTCAGACTTGAAGACCTCTCAGTCTCTTTGCTGTCACTCAGACTCTTTAAAATACCTCAATACGTACTCTGTTTTATCTGTTTTTGCTTTTTGTTTTTTTAGTGGCGTCAATAAACAAACTTAAACTTGAACTTGAAAAAAAGCTTGGATATATTCTTCCATTTTCAACTGAAAGCAATATCGTTGTTTCCCATCTGCAAGTTTTTAATGTTTTCTTTCAGTAGCGTAGCCCCTGGGGGGGGGGGGGGCTAGAGCCCCTCCTTTGGCCTGTCAACCAAAATGCAGAAAAAGGAAAATAACACGTTTTTAGCTCTTCTGAGAGTGTTTTTTGCGCTTGAATGGACTAAAAAGTGATTTAAAGTATCTTTTTAAACATATATTTAAAAGGGGAGCTATTTTGTCGTAAATTAAAGTCACAAATTAATAAAAACTATGAAAAATGCCCAAAATAAACTATCAAATTTCATTGCTAATTTAAAAAAGTCAAACATAAACTTTATCAACAAATATATTATACACTCAGGGATAAGTAGGGGGGCTATTCAGTGTTGTTTAATTACCAATCACTTCTCTCAAATATTTTTTCATTAGCCTCCCCCAAATATTTTTCTCTATAAAATGTAGACGAAATAGATTACTCCATGTGAGTTTTATTGAATAATAAAATTTTATGATTTACCAGCATGCAAACAGGAGAACTACAACGTAATCATTAGCCACATCCAAAATACCCCATTAATGCAACCAGTTGAATCATGTTGTGCTGCCAATTTTTGTGCCAAGTTTTAAAAGCATTATTTTTTAATCAAAATATCTCTAAAATTAAGTTACTTTTGCAAAAAAATGCAAAATTTTCGTGCCCTGGGGGCTCCGCCCCCAGACCCCCGTGCCTCCGGTGGCTGGGGGCTTTGCCCCCAGACCCCCAGCCTCTGGCGGTTTGGGTCTTTGCTCTTAGACCTCCAAAATAGCCCCCCCCTCATTGCAAATTTTTGGCTACGCGCCTGTTTTCTTTAATTTTAGGATCTTAATACAAAAAGCAAATAATATTGTTATCTTTAGCGTTCACCAAAAAAAGCCTTCCACCCTACGCAAATGCTGAGGCCGAAGATAATTTGGCGGTCACATTTCAGCTATCCAGCATGGTAACTTGTACATGCACTGCGTCAAGTTCTTTAACGTGCACTTACACTGCAGTTGCAACAGCGGCTTCGTGGGAATGTAACCCTGAGACAGATTCGGAACCGGCGTCACTTCAAGCCAGTTGGTTGTGTATTGAATTTTTGTTTGGTGGAAAGAAGAGTGCATTTCAAGTAAGTAATGGTTAAATGTAAACTAAAACTTTGAGAAAAAAAAATAAAACAAAATTAAACATAAGTGTAACTGAAGGTTTTAAAAAGAACGTGTTTTAGCGCTTTCATTTGTGGTTTGTTCCTCAAGTGAATTCCACTAAGAAGATTTTGGATCTTCGGTGAAATCGATTTCAAAAGGTTTTGGATTGAGCGGTAAGAAAAAGTTGCATCTAACTATTGGAGAATTGCCTTAGTGTGACGATTGCAATTCTCTTCACTGATAATTGCAATCTCTTTACTTTAAATTGCAATTCTCCTTAGTGCAATTCTCGTTTCCAATTGAACGCAAATGAAAACGTAGCAATAATAAAAGCATTGATGGCCCAAGTGAAACTCCTTTCACTACATTGTAAATCACACAGAAAATGATCACAAACATCTTTTTGAAACGCATCCATTGAATATTTTGAAAGTCATAACAGCTACATTGAATATTTTGAAAGTCATAACTGCATTAAAACTTCGCCACCTTCAACTGTTTGTTGCATTTTTTTATTTCAGTTTGTGTCAAGTCTCCTCCAACGAACACTAGCGGTGCAGTTTCCAGCTCAAACACCGCTGTGTCTTTGTCACGTATAATACTGTTGAATTCTGATGCTGTAATGATTATTTGCCATGCTTTAACTTAGTTGAGACTGTTTCAATAGTTGTGCCGCTTCTTTGATTTGTAATTTTCGTTTCAGTGTGCTTTACTATCTCGTTCAGCTGGTTATTTTGTTGTTTGCGACATATTACTGTGCTTGCTGTATTTGGACTTGAAGTTTTTGAATTCATAGTTTTGTTGTAATATGTTGTTGTATTCTAAGCTTGTATTTGACATAATAGTCCCGTAGCTGGCAAACGTCCCGCTTGTGTTAAATCGAGACTTTCCGCGTATATTTTCTCTCCCAAAATTTGTGATGGCGACAATCGCTATGTAGGCCTCTCAAAGCTGGAGGACAGAATTAAACAACACGTTCCTAAATCAATCTGCTCTGGTTCTTGTTCCCAGAAACGCATATTTTCTGCCTGTCGGTGAAAACCGTTTACCCCGTCTCTTCTTTCTGATTCAGTCATTGGACTCATCTTTTACCAATCTTTACAGGGGCTCAACACTTCAATGACAGTCAATTTTCTGTTCTTGCCCAAGACCGCTCTCCTTTTCACCAATCTGTTCTGCAAGCCACTTTTATTAAAACCTTTAACCCCGCCCTCTGCCGTCGAAAAGAATTCGTGCATAGCTTAAAGATTGTACAATATTAACGCGTTCTCATTCGTCTTTTTCCAGCCAATTGCAGCTCAGCTTTTTTCCTATAAATAGGTGCTCTTTTCCTGCTCTCTCCTTTTTGTCGAGTCTTCTTGACAAGTGTCAGACAAAAAGCTTTCAAGAAATAAAAGTACGCATCCTGATTAATGCAATCCAAAAAAATTTGGAAGGTCTCGATTGTGGGTTTTGTGTGAGTGGTGAGTAATGAGTTTACAGTGAATGTTAACCTTCAACAAAACTCCTAATCGGGTGTGGATTCGTCCAATTTAACGCCACCGTCGCTTCTTCGTGAGTGGAGATCAAATGGATCAATGAATCAAACAATGCAATTCCAGTACTTGAAAAGTTCTGTTAGTATAACGCTGACAATTAGCAAGATTGCTGCTTGCGTTGGCACGATCTTTAACTGGTTTAGCAAGACGTCGCAAAAGAGTTGCAACATATTTAAAATTATTAAACATAAAAATAGAGACAAAGTTGGCTATGCTTACTACCAAAGTGTATCTATGGTTCAAAACATAGTAAACAATTTTGAATGATATTCATTATTAAATAACACTAAGTTTTTTTACTCTTAGAGAAATTTAATTGTTCACTTTGTGTTTGTGCTATATCATGGATTAATACTTATTCACACTTCGCTGGAGTTTATTTAATGTAACTTGGTGATTTTTCAACACCAAAACCCCAATATTTTGCTTCTATATACATTTTAACCCGTTTTTTGCCAATGTTCCCGTTTTTTACCAATGTTTTTTACCAAAGGGAACATAGTTTTAATTTTCATTTTCTATGACTCCTAAGTTATGTATGGATTTAAAAATAAGTTGGATAGTTTTGTGGATTTATAAAAAATTACTTTGTAAAGTTTTGCTTGGCAATTCTGACCAAATTTTACAAAAATGCCTGACTTTAAAAGGCGATGAATACAGAAGGTTTAAGGTTGCGCGATTTTTTGAGGTATATAGCTAAGGGCGAGAAATGTTTTAAAAGCTCAGACTATGTTTTGTACACTTTGAAAAAGACTTGACTTCACTAAACTCGTATCTTTGTAATGATTTTCAAGTTACTATTAGAAATTTAGCTTCAAACTTAATTGTTCCCATTGGGGAACATTGGCGGTTTTACAGCACCCAGGTTATATACCGCATATAATTTTACGACAAGAGGGAATAACAAAGCAAATAGAGTGTTTTTAATAGATTTTTAGAGTCATGATTTGATGTGGTTTGGTCACTCTACTGTACGTATTGTTTAGATAAGAACAGACTAGAATAATTAATCATTTTATTCTACTAAAAAGCTCATTATTCAATATAAATTCCTACAACACTGGGCTAAAGCTAGCTTACATTTTTCGCAAAAGCAGGAATTTAGCTGAGTATTACAACCAGAATATAGTTTGATTGCATGCCAAAGCCATTCAAAGCAGAGGTGGAAACCGGTCGGGCCGACCGGTCGCACCGTTCAGGTTGCCGGTCGGGTCGAGATTCTTCGACCGGCCGGTCAAGCCGGTTGAAAAACCGGTCGAATTCTCCTTTCTGGCTACTAAAAGACATCTAAGCACTAATCGAAATATACTTATATATTTCCTCATAGCTAAAACTTTTGATCAAAAACAGTATTAACAAACCACATCGTTTGAAAACACTTGTTGAATGGTTTCAAGCTGTGACTAATATGCTGTGACCATTAAGACATGCACATCTAGGGGCGTATTTAGGGTGAGAGCATTGTGTCGTGCCCCCCTCTTTTGGGCCACGGCACAAAGCAAACAAGTACAACATATAAATTAAAATCGCGTAATCAGATTATAATAAAGCATGCATGTAAAAGAGGTTTGCGCTGCATAAGCGTAGCCAGGGGGGGGGGGCAGGTGGCCCGCCTCCCAATTGAAATGCTCCCAATGATAAAAATGCCACAAAAAAGACTATTGTTTCTTCAGTTTGAGTTTCTTTCAGCATCTTCGAGTACAACGGTACACGCGTACAAAAGTAATTAATAATAATATTGATCGAGGGGACCCGGGCTCTCTCAATTTAATTTTTGCCAACCAATTTACAATGGGTCCTCTACAATAATTTTGATCCAGGGGGCCCGGGCCCTCTCAATTTAATTTTTGCCAACCAATTTAAAAATCCTCCTACAATGATATTTAAATGGCCCCCAATTTGAATGGGCTCCCAACAATAATTTTGATCCAGGGGGCTCGGGCTCCCTCAATTTAATTTTTGCAACCAATTTAAAAATCCCCCTACAATAATATTTAAATGGCCCCCAATTTAAATGGGCCCCCAATTTAAATGGGCCCCCAACAATAATATTGTTCCGGGGGCCCGGGCTCCTTCAAGTTAATGTTTGCCAACCAATTTAAACGTATAACCCAAGTGAAATTAAGGGGTTTAATCTTAAAAGTTACTAACTGAGGCACTCATCTAACCTTTTTATGAACTTATGCAATAACCAGGGACGGATTTGATATATGGAAAGGTGCCAGGGGCCCCGCGCTCAAACGTTAAGATTTTTTTGGTTTTCACCTGTATTTGGTAGGAAAATAATGCGAAAATTCCAAAGTGCCAAGGGCCCAACTCGATGTAAATCCGGCCCGGGCAATAACATGGTTTGTAGGTGTAACTATCCATTGTACATTTTTTACTAACAATTCACCTCCACCTCGGCAGGTTTTATGCAAGAAAATACTTTTAAAAGAAATTAGCTCCCGTAAGGGGAATGCTCATTAAACAAATTTTTGAATTGAGAGGGCCTGGGCCACCTGGCCGTATATGTACTTCTATAAAACTGGTTGTTTTCATGACAAAACAATAATCTCTAAGGAAAATATTTGACTGGATTGCTATTTACTGCTAGAATATTGCAGGAGGCGATGTAGTTTACTTCCCAAAAACAAACCTTTGAAACAAAAACAAAATTTGTCATTGGAACTGTTTATCGGCACCCACAACAAAATTTTCAAACTTTTGAAACTGCATTTAAAAGAAATTTAAAACTTTCTAAAACCTATAAAAAGTATGTTATTATGGGCGATTTCAACATAGATTACAACTGTTATGACACCAATGCGATTGTCAAAAAGTATGCAGATGAAATTACTTGTTTAGGATGCGAACAAATGATTGTCTTGCCTACCAGAATTTCACCTAATCGGCAATCAATCTTAGATCATATTTATATTGAAAACTCTATGCTTAACGAAATTATAAGTGTTGGAGTAATCAAATTCGACATTTCTGACCATCATCCTACTATCATAACATTAAAAACTAAAACTCAGCGAAAAGATATTGCTAGACCTTTGGTGAGAAAAATTCAAACAAATAAAATCGAAAAATTTGTAGAAGAACTAGACAAAAATCTTCAAAAACATTTTAGAGATGACTTAATGCATAAAAATATTAATGTGTTGATTAGCTGCGTAAAAACCGTTACAGATAATATCTTTCCTAAAACTAGAGTGTCAAGAAAGCAATTCAAAATTGCAAAAAAACCATGGATTTCAAAAGACATCCTAAAAGCACTCAAGCGTCAAAACAAATTATACTCTAAGTATCTAAAATCAAAAAAGGAATCTGATTATCAAACTTACAGAACATTTAGAAATGAAGTAACACGTATGAAAGAATCGTCCAAAGCAAAATACTATCAAAACCTAGTGGGAAATGGTAGTGATGTTTCAATGACTTGGAAAGCCATTAACCAAATTCTCAGAAAAGACAGAAAAAACGCATCATCTTCACTTCCGACCAGTATTAAGTTAAATAACAAAGTCTTTAGCAAACCTGCCAAAATTTGTAACGCATTAAATCAACATTTTTGCAAAATTGGACATAAAATGGCAAACTGTATAAATACAAGATGTGCTAATACTCAACCCAAACGTTTTTTTGGCAAACGTGTATTAAATTCATTGTATCTGGAGCCTACTGACGTGTACGAGGTGACGGATATTATTAGTACTTTAAATCCACATAAATCTCCGGGCATTGATGACATTCCAACTAAACTAATAAAAGCAGCTAAATATGTACTAAGCCCTTATCTTTCGAAGTTGATAAATTATTGTTTGAAAAATGGACGTTATTTTGACGAACTCAAAATCGCTCGTGTTACGCCACTTCACAAAGGAGGCTCCAAATTTGACTTGCAAAACTATCGTCCAATATCAGTACTGACTTCGTTTAATAAGATTTTTGAAACAATTATAAAAAAAAGCCTATTGAAGTTTTGGAACAAGTATAACGTATTTAGCGCAACCCAATTTGGATTTAGAGAAAATTATTCAACTACTCTTGCGGTTACCCAGTTTTGTGAGTATATCAGAAACGAAACAGACCAAAGCAATAATGTATGTGCTATTTTTATGGATTTAGCGAAAGCATTCGACACCGTAAATCACGAAATTCTTCTTTCTAAATTAGAACAGTATGGAATAAGAGGTTTAGCAAACAAAGTTATTCGAGATTATTTAACTAATCGTAAGCAATATATACATGTTAATGGTGTTTCTTCTTTGCTAGAAAACATTAATATTGGCATACCACAGGGTAGTGTGCTAGGACCGATCTTATTCCTTATTTACATCAATGATATTGTTGATTGTTCAAATTTCAATGTTACTCTGTATGCTGATGATAGCGTGTTAACTCTGGCTCACAAAAACATAAGCACCTTACAATCTAATCTAAATATAGAAATTCCAAAAATAAATTCGTGGCTGATAGCAAACCAATTATCACTTAACATTAGCAAAACTAAGTTTTTGTATTTTGGGAAGTCTAAGCAAAAACTTGAGATAAATATTCAAAGTTCCAAAATTAACCAAACTAATTGCATAAAATACTTAGGTGTATATCTGGATGATAACCTTAAATGGCATAAACATATTGACTACATCGAATCTAAATTATCAGCAGCAACTGGTGCTTTATATAACTTGCGCAAATACGTTACACAAACCGTTCTGATTTCGGTGTACTATAGTTTAGTATATTCTTATTTGCAATACTCTGTGATTTGTTGGGGAAATACGACTAAAACTCTTTTACACAAGTTGCAAGTAAAGCAAAATCATATTGTCAGAATCCTTTCCCGTAAATTGAAAAGAAAAACCAAATTAAAACCGTTGTATGAAAAATTTAAATTTCTGAATGTTGAAGGTGTATTTAAACTAGAAATTGCCAAATTCATGATGAAACTCAATACTAACAAACTGCCTGATATATTCACAAAAAATTTTGCTAACGTAGCCTCTGTACACTCGCATTTCACGCGAAGTTCTAGTTCCAATGATTATTATGTACCTAGATCTTTTTATGTCAAAACAAACCAATCAATACGAATAACGAGTGCAAAAATATGGAATGACCTCCCAAGTGAATTAAAAGATAAGGTTGGGAGTGTCAGTTATAGACTGATGTCTAAACAGCTCAAAGAACATTTATTACAGCAAACGTTATAAATAAAGCATTCCAATTCTGCCAAATTTTTACTCTGATAAGTCTTTTGTTTGTTAGTTTTACCTAGATTAAACTAAAGTTAGCTTTACCGTTACTGCTGTTTTACATTATTTGATTATACTTTATACCGTTGTGAAATTTATTTCTTGAAAATTGTCAAGCCTAATTGTTGTTAGAAATTTTTGTAATAAGTCTACTTTTTTCTATGGTTAAATTGAAATGATATGTGAAATACGTTTTGTCACTTTGGACTTGGAAGTAGAGGAGTTGCAGACTCGGCGACCGGCAAGCTACGCTTGCCACATGGTCTTTCGCGACTCCTCTATGAACTAAATGTAGAAATCGGTTTGTAATTTCCTACAGTTTTTTTTGTTTTATCTATTTCCGTAAATTCTGATTTGTGTTTTAGTTCAAAATAAAATAAACTCTCTCTCTCTCTTCCCCCTTAGCTGGGCCAAATCACTTACAAAATTTAACCTCAAAATGCAAGATTTCAAATGTGTTTTGGACTTAAATTGCAAGCAAAAGGAGGACTGAACAACTTGGATTTTTCAATTTGCTTTCAAATGTTAAAAATCTACTACTTTGAAATGGCTTTGAATACGTGCGAAATGTGATCCAATGGTATTAAAATAGCTATTTTTTCAAAAAAATTGTAAAAAACCGCCCAGCGGCTGGGAGCTTTGTCTCCAGACCACCGTCTGTGACACGTTTGAATTACAGTACACGTCTTTACTCAAACATGTCTCCCAATTTAGACATTTTCTTGCCTTAGGTATTTGTTTAAGCCCTCTCCTTGAAAGAGTTCCTTTGCCAACACCAGGCCACGGCTTCTGATCTTCCATTCTACGATATCTTTGTCCACGCAAAAATTCCTCTTTCGAAGTTTCTGATGACGTCAGTGCATGTGATTTGTGGTTTGCCCCTCCTCCAATAGAAAATCCTGGCAACGCCTATGTTTCGCAATCTGGCATTTTAGCGTCATTTTAATCAGCTGAAGAGAAGAAGTGGCGCAGATTAAGATTTTTAATACACACTAAAATCTTGCCTTTTTGAAAAGCTTTTTTTCCTTGAATTTACTACACTCTACCCTGGGCAAAAAAGACCTAGCTCTTATTTTTTTTTATATCTAACTATCCATGGCTTCTTCTGAAGTACCAGCATTTCTACTAACTGCTGGGGCAGATTATATATCGAATATTTTGTAGCCAATGTCATAATAGTTTAGTTTTTGCTGCTCCGCAAATTGCAAATAATCTGTCACCAATAGCTAAAAAATTGTAACTTAATTTTTTGGCCTTTCGCATACTATCATTAGAAAAAAACGTCCAATAATTTAGCAAGTGCCCTCCAGTTCTTTTTACGCTTATTTTTTGCACGTTTTGCGCTGCTCAAAACAGATCATTCAAACAAAAATTTATCCCAAAAAGATCTCAAAATTGAGTTATTTTTTTGAGACCTCCGTCCAAAGTCACAAATTTTAACACCTCACCCATGCACCCCCATTTTGAAAATTTTTCATTAAATACATTGAACAGTGAACAAAAACCTTCTGCAAAAAACCGGTTGACCGGGCCGGTCAAAAACCGGTCGACCGGCGATGATTTTGAAATTTACCGGTCGGGTCGAATCGAGAAAATCCTGACCGGTTCCATCTCTGATTCAAAGCATTGCGCAAAAGTTTGCAAAACTGCACTATAAAAGACTTGCTGCTTATAGTTGACAGTATTTTGTGAAATAACATACTGCTGTTGAGCTAACAAGAGTCTAATTACATTTATCTTACTTTTTGTTCGCAAACAGCAATTCAGAAATGTATGTAGCAAATGAAAAAAGGCGAATTTTTAAGAATCGTCCCAAACTACTGTGGTAAATAGTATTAGCAATTTTTTCCTGAATAACCCACAATTGATAAATTGAATATCAATACAACAACGTATTTTCATTCATCAGCTAGACGTCTAACTAGAGTTGCAACATTGGCAGAAGCAACCGATTTGGCTCTGAGAATGGAAAATTATTGAAACATTGTTCTCCTTCCACCAGAAGTTAGGGATCAAAGTGATCGAGTTAGTTAGGGACAATGAAAAACTTGCACAAAATATGGACTATGCATTTGAACCAGCTCGAACATTTGAGGAGGAGGAAAATGTACTCGTGGATGACATTTTGGACGCATTTGCTTCTACTTCTGATGCAGTTGTTGACGACATTTTGGAGTCTAATGATAATTTGTCCAACACCAAACCAACTCGTAAAAGAAGAAAAACAACCTCAAAGAAGCAACAGCAAAGATTGGATACAACTAAATGGACTAAACGGAAAGACATAGTTACTTACTTTTTATTTTTTGGTTTTAGGAATGAGTAGAGTAGATGTCTTTAACAGTTTTCTTTCAACTTGCCGGCCAAGAATCAGGAAAAAAGTGGTATTTTTCCCTAATCCGTTTATGTGTTGAACACGAGTGTGATCGCAGGCTGGCGGATACACTGCGAGCTTTATCAAACGTTAATGTCTCACTTGAACTTTCGCCGAGAAATCACTCTGTGCGTGATGCAGTAGCGTAGTCAGAGGGTGGGGCTACAGCTCCCTCAATAGGCTGCCTACCAAACGCAGAATAGGAAAAATACCTAGCACTGCTAAGACTGTCTTTTGCACTGGAATATACTCAAAAATGATATAAAGAATATTTGAAACGCTTATTTAGGGGCGGAGGGCTAATTTGTCAAAAATAAAACTTATAAAAATGATAACTTACAAGCCCAGAAATAGGGAGGGGGGATTCAGTATTAGTTAATTACCAATCTATTTTCTCAAACTTTCTTCCATTAGCCTTTTTAATTATATCTTTCTCTATAAAATATGGACAAAACAGATTACTTCTTGAGAGTTTTATGGAACTACAGGCATAGGATTTAATGATTTACCAGCTTGTAAAAAGAGAACTGAAATTTTGGCAATAGCTACTTCCCACATAGTTCGTTTATGCAACTAACATAATCATGTTTTTGCACTGCTAAATTCTATGCCACGTTTTTATAGCATTAACTTTTATCAATACAGACCTGAAATTAAGCTAATTTTGCTAAAAAATACAAAATTTCGACCGCTGGGGGCTCCACCGCCAGACCCCCTAAACAGCTTTCCCCACTGCAGATTTCTGGCTACGCGACTGGCTAGTTGGGGTCAGCCAGAGCAGCTTACCCTCAAATTAGAATACCTCAAGCACCAGCAGATGTAAGACATGATGTGGTGGGATATTTTCTCGAATCTACCACCCATAAAGGAAGATGCAAGGAGTGCCAGAAAAACACTCGTATTATGTACATAAAATGCAACGTGCGTTTGCACAGATCAAATGCTACAGTGTGCTGAGAAATGTACCATAAACCTGAGTAAGTTGATTGTTCTGATTGTTTTTTATGGAAATGAACAACTTTGAACTGGTTTCAACAGTTTGTGCTGAAAACCGCCAGTGTTCCCATTTGGGAACATATTCATTTCTCGCAAACGATAGTTATCTTTAACATAATTTTTTTTTCTTCTCTTATCCGACTAAATTCACGCATTTTTGTGAAGTTTTGTCGCAATTTGACAGTCCTAACATATAGAGGTAAAATACGGGTTAAGCAAATTTGCTCCTTTGATCACTTAATTGTGTTTCCACATTTAACTGCGAATAGAAGTTAGAATTTCAAAAACGAAGTACATTATACTACAAAAAAAAACTGCAAGCGTTTTCAGATGACCGCCTTTAAGCGGAGTAATATTTTCGTTTTTTTGTATTGTACTATAATTTAGGCAAAGAGGTTGATTTGCAGAACCATATCAAAGCAATAAGCAGCAACTTTTTTGGATTTAACATTTTTATTCAAAGCAAAACATATCAAACGTTTTCGGCTTAAAACAATTAAGCCCTCTTCAGGATATTATGAACAATAATACATAAACATCTGTAAAAGAAATAGAAGCATTACGGCAACATAAATTACGTATACCTGACTAATAACGTACATTATATGAGGAAATACTTAAAATTATTATCTAACAAATTAAAAATGCCTTTCCGGTTTTGGAGCAAAGCAATCAGATTAAAATTACAGTCAAACAAGCAACAGCATAAAGTTTTTAGCGTGAAATAAACCAATCCAGTTAGAATAACTATTAATGTGATAGTAAAGGTGAATTGAATTAAAGAGAAAATCAAGTCAAATCAAGGTAAGAACTAACTTATGATATTATGACGTAACAGAAAATTTGGGAAATTAGAAAATACTTAGCAAGAAAGAGGCACCTTTAGCATAAAGTTGCTTATTTAATTTAGGATTTAGTTTTTTAATCAACAGAGCTTCTTGGATTTTAGTTTCATACTCAGTATGGCAACTTTTTAAAATCTGGAAAGAGTTTACGGTATATTTTTCCTCACGGCAAATGGCACATGCGCGTATGTGTTCTTTTATAGCGCTCTTTTGCGGTCCAGCTAAAACCAAATGTTCGCAAGCTCTTGCAGCCAAATGTCGGGTAGTCATGCCTACGTAGGCAAGGTTCGTATCACACGAACATCGAAACTGGTACACGACATTGGAGCAGAGAGCATGCGGTGTTTTTGTTTTCAGCTGGAAGTAGCGATTGATCTTAAATGTATCGTAAACTACTTTTAACTTTAAACCAAATTCCCGATAAACAAGTTCAGACAGACTTTTTGTAAATTGTTTGGATGCAGAACCTATATACGGAACTTTAAAAAAAATTGTAACGAATTGTAACTTTAAAAAAAATTGTAACTTTAAAATGTTTTATATGCTCCACCGTGCCAAGTTAATTTGTTCAAGTGATTGGTTGTTTTTCAAAGAGGTTGAAATTCTTAAATCGTTATTTTTATCTAACAATTACCCCCCACAATTCTTTGATAAAATATTGCGCAAATTTCTTACGCTTTCATCCCATCATACTCCAGAAAACGAAAACAGCGATGAATGCGAGACTTGCTTTTTTAAAGTTCCGTATATAGGTTCTGCATCCAAACA
>OZ014487.1:37802634-37959736 GCA_963965965.1 Trididemnum nubilum | reverse complement strand
ATTTTGTAGACTTGATAATACAGGTTTATTGCTCAAATTAGATTTAGTGATTGCTTCAGGTTTCTCAGCTTCTTCAGTTTGAATAATTTTTTAAATTTAGCTTTATCAGTTTAATGCGATTAGATTTTTCTTCGGCAAAGAGCTTGATTTTATCATCCATAATGCAGCTACAGAAAACTTTTAACACAGATATCATTTTTTAACGCTAAACGTTTTGGACCAATCTTCTGGTCGACTTCAAAGCAAAAATATTTAATGCTAACATTTTAAAGACTACCTAAAACTAGCATATGAGTTGCTTTTGAAAAAGCAATGCTTGTGTTGAGGCACACTTAATTAGAAGTAAAGAAAGTGCTATCATTTATTTACTCGCGTTTTAACATTTATTCGCATAATTTATTTTTTTGTGAGCGTTTTTTCTGATGGAGCGAACTCAGCCACCAAAAATTTGTATCAATTTAGTTGAAATTTATTTTTTGGGAACAAAAATTCGCACTGCACACTGTGTGCATCACTGCTATGATATTTTTAATAAAACCAAAATAAGGGCTGCTGGTTTGGTCGAGCGGTAAAACGTTCATTCATGAAGCGGTAAGTTTTAGGTTTGATTCCTGTGCCGTTCAAATTGATCGTGGATCCAAATTCCAACAACTCGCAAACGCTGTGACACTTTTTTCGAAAAAAGAAGTTGTGTTGCCGTGGCTCGATGGCTTAGAGATGCTACACCGCCAATTCGTCACACACTCAGATATTTATTTGAAAAACAAACTCTATTTTTTAGCTGAAATACAAATATTGACACACCAACACCACAAAACTGCAAAGTTTCAACAAACAAATTTTCAGTATTAAAGTAATGCTAGTACAATTGCTTTTGAATAAGCGTTTCAGCAAATTTGAACCAAAAAATCCATATTTTTTACCACACTGTATTTAAAAGTTTTTAATTAGCTACTGTGCAAGTGATAATCTTGTTTAGTATAGAGCGAACCGTCGGCGTTGCATGATGATAAACTCAAATTAAGAACCGTAGAGTTGTTAATATCTTTGCGTTACTTTTTCCAGAGTCCACAATCTTTCGCAATTTACTGGATGAAAACGTTAATTTGGCAATACAAAAAAATTCAAAAAATATATTTACAATAGAAAAAATAACAAAATACGCAAAAATTGAACGCCAGATTTTGAGCAGCAGTCAAAAGAACTAAACGGTAAAAGCGCATGCACAATGTAAAAGAGTTTTTGGGCCAGATAACAAAGGCACTTTTTTATGGCATTGAAATGTAGAAAAATGAATGCTAGCTTACATAATAAACTGATGTTCGTAATATATAGTTGGTAGATTAAAATGACAACAGTTAATGCTTTAGTACTTGGGTGGGGCTTGGAATTAATACGAGCAGTACACTCTTTTGGTTGGTTGCTTTTATGAAAAATAGTTGAAAAAAAGTTGTTCTTATAAAAAAATAGTTCGCGAGAAAGGTAGTCATGCTCGACCCAATGACATCACATTGTTTTAGGTTTAGAACATTGCAAAGTAGCCAAAACAAATTGTTTGACTTTCCAACTGGCTGTATTCTAAGGAACGTATTGCACTCGAAAAATTTGGATTGTCCTTGAGCTGAAAAATGTTGTTGCAAAAACGCTATGAAAAATTATTGGTTTCGTGCATTCAAAAAACGGCAAAAATAAGCTTGGGGTTAAAATATTAAATAAATTTAGGCTTTTCAATATTTTTGCAATATTGCTGAAGGCCTGTTGGTTGGATGGTTTAGCATCTTTAAGAGGATCTAGCCAGTGCAAATATGCGCTAAGTATTGTAATAAATTGTAATTGCATTTTATTTACCAAGTTGCCTTGACCAGAAAATAGCGAAAGAACCTTTTGGTCTTCGAGTCAAGCTGCCACATGCCCGCCTGTCTACACACACGGTGGAAGCTTCAAACTGCTCCTGTTTAATGTTGAACGTCAAGCAGGAAAGCTGTGAATACTTACTTTTAGAAAGTATGCTTTGACCCGACCTTAAATCGAAGCCAAATCTATTGTTTCAGTAGCAGAGGCTCAAGAATATTTTATTAGGTAATTTACGGAATTGAAACAATTGAGAAAAACCTTAACATCATCATCATCATCAGCAACGTTAAAATGTTTCATAAAAAGTGTCGGTTTTCGATTTGTTTTGTTTTTTACATTCCGCTACCACATCGGTCAGTACACGAGCATATTAAGGTATTTATAAAGGTGCAGGTCGAGAGCATGCCTTAGGTCTTCGCGAAGCCTTTGATGTAACTAAGCAAGCATTGCAAATCGAGTCAAGTCGATTTGTTCAAATTTAAAATGGCAAGAATCCGGGACTCAATTCTGGGGCAAATCAAATATTTCTCATCGTTGCTTCGATTTCTCATCAAATATTTCTCATGGATTTCTTCGAAATCGCCACATTTCAAAAACGTTCCAAAAAAAATTTTTAGTAGATATACGCTGTACCTGATGAGTTGCGACATTTGGTCAATATCGAATTAAAATGTTACGACTTTCATGCACAGTACTTCGATTTTAAGAAGTTTTTTCGTTTATAGGCATAGTAACTGAATTACACTTACAGCATTATATCTAGAATCTCCTCCTCATTCTTGAAATTATGCCCGTCTGCAAAACATGGAGAAACGATTTAACGTAATTTTTCTTCTGAGGATTCTGCTGCTAGTTCTTTTCTGGTTGAGGTTGTCGGCCGCACAAAGTAAGTTGGTGCAGTTTACGTGGATGTGATAACTTAATTGTTTGTTACTTAGTTGCATAACTACAGTATTTTGAAGAGGCTATTTTGACAGAAAATTTTAACCTGAAAAGAGTAAAACGAAAATTAAAACAAGAATTAATTGAGTTTAGTTTAGACTTAAGTCAGAGTTATAAAGAAACTTGACATAAATTTTCGGTGAAATAAAGCTTTTCCAACACTTTATGCGTTTTTTCTTTTTTTTTTGTATGCTCTTTGCAGTCATGCGTGACGAGCGGGATTTGAGCAATCACTAATAACCAAATTAATGGCATCCGTGCTCTATTTCGCATTGAATATTTAACCGAAAAATTTTAAGATAAAATAAAACAAAAATGGGAAATCTGCCCATTGTTTAATTGTATTTTTGCAGGTTTAAGGCAGTGGCGGATCCGAAGGATTCGAACCCCGCCTGCTCAAGCAGGAAAAATACAAGAAAAACTTTTAACACATGAAATTCATTGAAATAACTGGAGAGAAATCCATTTCTGGTCCAGACTGAACAATAAAGTTTCAAAATTTTAGCAATCTGGTTATTTTAAATGACTCCAAAAACATGCGATATGTTATCCAAATGGCGTTAAAATGGCTATTTTTGCCAAAAAATTAGAAAATTTGTAGATCCTCACCTTCGGCGGCTGGTAGTTCTGTCCCAGAACCTCTTATGTGTTATGCTTAAATGGCACCAGTTGCTCAGTAAGCTGACATAAGTAACACATTTTTAAACACAAATAATTTTAGATTTTGGTTTAAGCCCCTCCTTCTGCAAAATCCTGGTTGGGCGTCTGAGTTGCACCTAAAATTATTAAAATGAAAGGAGAAATGGTACTAAATGTTTGCGAAACTATAGTATCTTGAACGAGCAACCCCACTGTAAAAATTTCTGGATCCGCTGTAGTAAGACTAAGGTTTAATTTAGAGTTTGGGTTAGTAGTGGAGTAAATCTACGCCAAAATAGGGCTCAAACTGGGAAAAAATGCAAGAAATCATTTTGCAATGGTTTTTGGGGCAACATGATGTGGAGAATAACATACAAAAATCTACCAAAATCCACCCATCAGAAAATCGAAAAATTTGGGGGTGAAAAAGGGGGCTTCGCCGAAAATAGAGAGTGTGCGGAAATATGCCCAACAACTTTACTGCTTTTCGCAAAAGGCTACAAGAATTATTTTTGGCAAAGAGTAAGTCTGTATTTTTAAGTTTTTGAAAATGGTGAAATAGAAATGATGGCGTCCCATTTTAGCCTATGAAGTTACTTATGAGTTTAAAAGATAGTGTTATAGAACAAATTGGAGATGTTTGAACGCAAATAAAGGAAAAAATTATGATAGCTTCGAGCTTAAAACAAAATTGTCAGCTAATTCAAAACACAATGTGATAGCACCAGGCAAAATTTGAGCAAAAAAGCTTTCTACAAGAACTAAAAACATTAAAATTAAGAATATCATTAAAGATGGTGATATATATCATTTTTTCTTCACTTTCTAGACAGCAAAGCTTAGCAAATATTTTTGTTACGAGGGTAAAATGCCTATTTGTGTGCCAAAAGTTTTTCACGGTAAGTTGATGACGTCTCAGTTTTTGTTGATGACGTCATAACGTCAAACTTCTCTGTGATATGTGCCTTTTTGGTCTAGTCAAAAAGCGTGTACTGTATATAGTATAGTGAAGTATATAGTATAGGGGGGCCGATTCCAATTAATTAATTTTTTTTGTTTGTTTTGGCTAATGCAAACAAAATTGACCTTTGTCGCCTGAAGAGTCCCTTGAGCAAGGACGAAACGCGACGGTTCAAATCCATTTATTATCATATTGTCATTAAATGATTATTCATTTTGTGAAACAATGTCCCAAGTGCTCTTGTCCTGAACCCCCTTAACTGAATTTGATTAGTATAGTGAAGTACATATTATTTTTCTCGCAAATGGTGATGTTCAGCGTAATTTGAATTTTCTAGCTACGTGGTGCTAACTGCGAAATTTTGGTCCATTGACGTATGACGTCAGTTTTTCAATACGTTATTTTAAATTGCTTTTAGCTGACTTTGCTTATTTTGCTGTTGTGCTTTTTTTTGATTGGAATTGATTCAAAAAATTTATAAGCCAAGTTGCATCTTCAGTTAATAAATTTTTGGACACAATATGGACGTCATTTACAATTGTGACGTCATTTTCACTGACGGCGTTAATGGATAGTTATGGTTGCTAACATTTACTGCATTTAAGTGCCATGATGTTATTTGATGTGTGTAAGAGAATACAGATTTTGTGCATACATAAGTGGATGCGCATGCGCAAATTGCGTATATCATCATTTTTTACATTGCTTTTGTGCACATGACATCATGGCGGTTGCATAACATAGCTTATTGCACCAGCACAAAATCTTTTTTGATTTTTCAATACGCTGAAGATGTAACTTGCACATATCAATGTGTGGCACACCCTTACGATTAGATTGAGAAGTAGTTCACCGCAAAATTCCAGGCTAGGTTGGATCAAAATCAACAAAAAAACTAAATGCATTTTTTGGCAAAATAAAGTCCTCCGAAATTAATTCAAGAGTTTTAAAGCCAAATCAGCCAGAACTCACGCCAAAAATATTGAATTAAAAAGACTCTTCGTTTTCAAATGCTCTACCAAGGTCCGCTTTTGTTACAGTTGTTGTGGCATTAAATTTTTGACGAGTAAAATGATCTTTGCTTGTATTTATTGGCGACGCAAGAATAAAAACAAACACACGAGCATTATTTTGGTGAAAAATTTGATTTAGTTTGTTGGCAAGTCGACAAGTTGACACCTTTAGTAAAACTCGTAAAATCTAAATTAAAAATTTTTCATACTCGCGTCTACCATCTAGTGGTGGCAATTAATATATCAGCAACCACTGGGCCGATTTGAAAAAAATTTTTTGCAGGTTGATCAGTACGTACTTCGTCTCACGATCTACAACATCTTCGTCACACAAAAAGTACTTCTTTCGAAAATTTGTGGTAACGTCATTGCACGTGATTTGTGCCCCCCACCCCATAATCAAAAATCTTGGCTACACTTATGGCCCAGCATGCTGGTATTGTAGAAAAAGGCAGCAATTTTTGGCCTCCCCTGGAAGAAATTTTGTCCCAGAAAACAACGCTCTAGTTGCGGCACTGTAATAGGGGCCGCAGACGAAAACGAGATTAGAAACGTTGTTATAGGTATTTTTTTTTAAACAAGAATACAGCATTTTTAAATATATGTTTGTAGCCGTACAAGATGTGAAGATCGGTTGTAATACGCAAAAGTTTTGTCTGTTTTAGTGCCCTCCACTTTCGGCTAGTGTGCTTTCGCTTCGTTTGCCCTGGCGACGACAAGAGGGTAATGGCTATAGCTTTCTGAGGCAGCAGTCTTTTGCACTGGACTGGACTCAAAAATGATTTAAAGCATCTTTTGAAGCAATTATTTAGGGGAAACTAATTTTTTAGAAATCAAATACACAAATAAGTAAAAACTTTCAAAATGGCGAAAATAAGCAATCAAATTTGATAGCTTGCTAAAAAATGCTGAACATGGATATTCATCCAAAAAAATTAAAACTCAGAAATAGGTAGGGGGGCTTTTCAATTTTAGTTAATTACCAATCACTTCTCTCAAGTTTTGTCAACCACTTCTTTCAAGTTTCATTCCATTAGCCCGCTCCCCCTCCAATTAGCTTTCTCTAAAATGTACACGAAATAGATTACCCCTTGTAAGTTTTACTGATCTAGGAAATTATGATTTACCAGCTTGTAAATATGAAACTAAAATTTTACCGTTTATGTCCACCTTCTACATAACCCATTTCTGTAACCAATTTAATCCCGTTTTTGCACTGCTAACTTCTTATGCCACGTTTTAAAGCAACGGTTTTTATCAAAATAGGCCTAAAATTAATTCCGTTTCGCAAAAAATACAAACCTTTTCAGCGGCTAGGCGCTCTGCCGCAAGATCTCCAATGGCCTCTAGCTGGGGGCTCTGCAATCAGACCCCCGAAAGAGCCCCTCATTGCAGATTTCTGGCTACGTGCCTGACTAAGGTACTTCAATGATACGACGCTTGTATGCTGATGTTTTTGTGAGTTTCAGATACTATCGAAATACCGTAATATTACCAATAACCTAAAAACACATCAAAATATCATTACAAACTTTGGAAGAATAGTTCGGTTCTGAAAATGGCACTTATGTTTGTCAAAAACCAAAAATATTTCAAACCTAACGTTGTTTGACAAAATTACTTAGAAGACGTGAGAGACTGCTTTCCTCTGCCCCTTTTATTCGACACGCAGCCTAATAATTTTTGAAAATGAACAATCTTATTTATATATTTTCGTAATGTAAATTCTATCAATAACGAAATTTCGGTTTAATGTGTATAAAATCTGGAAATAAGCTTTCAGGGAAATGTAATTTCGGCCAAATGTACATTCTGGCAAGTGTAAATTCTGGAAAATAAGCTTTCGGGGAAATATAATTTCGGCCAAATGTACATTCTGGCAAGTGTAATTTCTGGCAAGTAAGTTTTCGGGGAAATGTAATTTCGGACAGACGTTTATTCTGACAAATGTAATTTCAGGCAAGTGTTCATTCTGGCAAATATAATTTCAGGCAAGTGTTCATTCTGGCAAGAGTAATTTTTTACAAATGCTAATTCTGGAAAAAGAACGTTCACGGAAAAGTTTTTCCTGCAAATGATTTTCGGGAAAATGTTATTCTGCGAGGTGTAAGGATACCTTTAATTACTATTGTGCGCGAAAAATGCTAAAAGAAACTGAAACTGAGGAAGCAATAAGTTTTCTGGCACATTTTTGTCATTGGTGACAATCCCCTTGGCTAAACTCGGGGTCTCAAAACATGTTTTTGGTGACTTGATAATCATGCAATGAAATTGCTGTAGCCATTTTCACCTTTCTCTATTGTGTCCGCGCGAACAGAGGTTTGACGCAGTGAGGACACTTTACAGACAAGGAGGAGGGGGTCAAATTTTTTGCTATTTTTTGCGGAAGTCTTGTTTTCATCATTGTGGGTTGCCTTGTCATTGAGTGATGTTCTAAAAACAGTTTTTTGAATAAACCTACGTGGGGGGCACAAGCAGCCGTTAGGGGGGGCACGGCCAATCCTCGCAACCCCTTCGTAGCGACAGCACGGCTGGTTAGGCTACTGAGTCAATGTTACGGGAATTTCAACTAAAATTGCACTTTAATTCGTGTTGAAGCGCTTTAAAAAATATTTTCAGTACGTTTAGGCATCATTACCCATAAATCATCAGTAAGGGACTAAGGGTTTATATAAACCAACTAATAATGTGTAAAAAACCAACGGAATTGAAATTTCAAAGCAATGAAGGCGACTGAATTTTCATGCTTTGTAATTAAGGAATGAGGATGTCCACAATGCAGGAAGCCCTTTCTCACCTTTTTCGCAAAATGTCCGCTCTGAACACCCCCCTGACTTCGGAGTACATCTTTAATGGACAGCCTCTAATAATATCTGTTAAGTAATTCTTCCACCGGCCAGATAGCCTGTGCGGTAACGTGCTCGGCTCTGGTACGGAAGGTCGGGGGTTCAAATCCTGGGCCACTCAAATCGAGCACAGAGTTGCCAACAGCTCGCCACCGTTGCGACTTTTCTTTAAATGGAGCTATGCTGCCCAAGCGCGATGTCGCGGTGAAAGGTCAACTCGTCACACGTTTAAGCGTAATACAGCGAGTCAAGGGCGTATTTAGGGGGGGCATGGTGCCATGCCCAGGATAGTATAACTGCATAGAATTGTATGCAAAATTGCGGCATGGCCACCTCCTTCGTAACTTGGGCAGAAAGTTTGAGCACACAAAAGAACAGAATCTGGGTGAAAACCTATTTTTTTATTTCTTATGTTTGGTCTTCACGTAATTTTGGGCCAAAAAACCGGACTAACATTGAGTGAAGACCTTTCTTTCTTTTTTTCTGGTCGTAATCTAATTTTGGGCAGAAAAACGAACTGATCTGAGTGAAGAAATTTTTTTTGGTCTTCATTTTTTTTCAAATTTTCTGCCCCCCCCCCCCCCCCCCCCTTTCGAAAATCCTGCTTACGCTACTGCAGCGAGTATAATGAAGATTTGATTTTTTGAAGCAGTTTTTCCCTTAGACTCATTTACTGCGTATGTTATACCAGATACCGCTATACGCAAACAAAAGACTCAACCATTACTAAACGCATAACATCACCAAAAATCTTGTTTTTACAAATGAACAAAATTTTTCTTTTTGAAAAGCACCGAATAACGATACCGAATACTTTTTCAAAAATGTAACGAATAAAGTACCGTCGGTACTTTTTTTACAAAGTAACGGCAAAAGTACCGTCGGTCCTTTTTCAGTTCCGAGCGCTTACCTCAGGCGACATGGTAGCAATAAAATCCCGCCCTTCTGGTAAATGGGAATAACTAATTCTATACGTGGAAATGGTCAATTTTACCTTGGTTTGATGGCTTCAAATAAGCAGCAAATTCAACGGATAAAACCCACCGGTAACTGCTAAGCAGATGCTGCAGATACTTGGGCTACAAATTTTCACAAAAAATTGTTTTAAACTGCATCATGCAAAATACCTAAGTCAAAAGATAAGTTTTGAGAGAGGCTTAGACAAAGGTCATAGTAAAAAAGATCCTAAACCGAGAGTGCTCAAACTACTAATTAGGTGAGCGTCAATCAAATTCAGTTAAAGGGGTTCAGAAAAGAGCACTTGAAACATTGCTTCACAAAATGATTGATCAGAGGTGGAGTCGAGGACGCAACGTTTGATGCCAAGGCCAAGGACTCAAAAAATTCAAAGCCATCGCCAAGGCCAAGGACCGACTTTTTGAGAATAGACCCTCTCGAAGAATGGTCGAGGCCAAGGGCAAGGACCGAGGACACAAATAATTTTTTAAGTTGTAATTGGTAAATTTTCCATAATTTTTGAATGTAAAAGTGCTTAAGATATTGTATTTTGTTAAGTTTTGATGATGTAATTCGAAATTAGTAGTTTTTGAAGAAAATAATGAATGCCGTTTTAAGGTTTAGCACATAAGCAGCTAGCTGATGCTGATTACGTGCCGTACCGATGTCGTGGTAGAGAAACAAGGTTATAACCCGTGAATGGGAATATAGCTGAATTACAAACGTAGAAATGATCAATTTTAAGATCTTAATTTCATCAGTTAGGGTTCCAATGCAAACGTGCACTGATCATGGATCCCCAGTTTTCTAGAAACTGGGGATCCATAATCATTGCACGTTTGCATCGGTACCGCGATACTTTGCTATTTTTTGGTGGTACCGGTACTTCAGTTTTGTTTTATTTTTTAGTAGGGATTTTAAGAAGCTTATTAAAAACTTGAAACGTTTTAAAAATGCTTGCCATTAAACCGGATAAACAACCAATCTATTTTCTTAATTTAGTATTGAGCTGTTGGTCTTACTCGCTACTACTACCGCAGGGACTTAGCCTTAGCAGTTTGCTGCCCCATTTGAAAAATTGACGTTTTCTTGCAATGGCAAAATGATGTTTTCTTGCAATGGCAAAATGACCAGTATTCATATTCATGCACCAGAGAAATAAAACTAAAACCGCTAAGCAAAAATTGTAAGAGACGACTTACGTTATGAATACTCATCACATCAGGTGTGATCGCGTAATACAGTAACGTTGCCAGGGGGGCGAGGAGGACAATGGCCCCCCATTGGCCTGCCGATCAAAACCAGAATGATAAAAATACCACTATTTTAGCACTTCTAAAACTGTTTTTTGCACCAGAATGAATTCAAAAAATTATTTACAGCATATTTTGAAACGTTTATTGAAGGGGGGAGGGGGCTAATTTGTCAAAAATAAAACTTATAAATCAGAAAAAAGGTTTAAAGAATAGCCGAAAATTGGTAATCAGATTTGACCGGTATTATTGAAAAATACTTTGGTCAGAGGCACTTAAGGAGTTTCATACTGTTTTGAGCACAATGCCTGCTTATCAACGCACTTATTCTATTCATTCTACTGTGTCTTCATTATTAATGCTTATCTTTAGCTGAAATAAAATATTTTATTTGCTAATAAATGCATTGCATCATCATCACGTCATTGATGACGTCATGATTCAAAACTAATGCTTTTTCTGCTGTTTCTCGAAATAAGTTGTGTTTGCATAAAAAAATTTTCATTGTCATCAGCTGTTGAATGATATAATGAAAATAGCATCACAGTATTCTAAAATTTTGTAAATGATACCATACCTCAATCACGAAAAATTGCAAATTTTATTTAACGCAATAGATTAAAAATGACGACATCATGTAAGTGACATCATCATGCATGTGACGTCATCATCTGAAGTGACTTTATCAGAGATGTCTTTGAAATAACAAAAGTCCAAACTGAAAATAATATTTCGCAACATTTGGAAAAATTTGCATGTTGTTATAAGGATTTACTGGTTTTGATGACATTATTATTGTTTTCGTGACTTCACAACTTTAAAATATTTTATTTCAAAAATTTGACAAAGAATAGCTTCAGCAAACACAAAATCCTACTTTTATCACTTACCAGACAGGTTTTAGATAGGGGGCAAATTTGCCCCCCCCTTCCCCCCCAGGTACTAATAGAGTGTGAAAATAGCGCGGTAGATATTGGGTTAAATGAGTGCACAGAACTTTAAACAGATCGAAACAATTTTAAACGAGAGCACAAAACTTTTAACGAAAACACAAAACTTTAAACTGATCAAAATTTTTTCAAACAAGTGCACAAAACTTTAAACGAAAACACAAAACTTTAAACTGATCAAAATATATTTAAACAAGTGCACAAAAATTTTAACTGATCGAAATATTTTTAAATAAGTGCACAAAACTTTAAACGAAAACGCAAAATTTTAAACTAATCAAAATATTTTTAAACAAATGCAGAAAAGTTTAAACTAATCAAAACTGCTCTTGAACTCCTTACTAAACTATACATGCGATTGCGCAAAACTTTAAAGCGATCGTAATAGTTTTTAACCGATGCAAAACTGCATTCTAGAGCAAAAAATGTAAACGAGTGCACATCATAAAAATATGTTACATAAAGACATGCATGTAAATATGCTACATCCGCGTTGCAAACTAGATTGACCCTTTCTGGTACTTACTGTCGCAAATGGTTAACAAACACCGTTTGTTAGTATTTTCATGCGCATAAACTGTTGAAAAGAATACTAGAAAATATGGCTTGTAAATTTTTTATTAATATGATAAAACATTCAGGCCTTTTTGAAAAAGCCTTTACAGCGAATGAATATTTGAGACATGATTTTTGATCATGCAGAACAGAAACCTTTCACTAGAAATTTCAAATTCATTTATAAACGAGAGTACAAGCGTAACAAGACCGCGTTCTTTCATTAGGCCTGGACTAGACTTTGGCCTGCTTACAGCTTAGCCTAACAGTTAAAACTGACATCGGCTTTTATCTCTTTTTACAAGAGCTGATTTAATTACCAGTTTCTTGTAGGTCAGGCTTTATAGACCTGGTCTACAATAAAGTTGGTGTTCCGTTATAACAAAGTGTAGAGCTTTGTAACTACCGTGACTTTTTTATTTAGCTACAATGCAAGCTTTTGATTAAATTATTCAGAAGGTAAAGTTATCATGCTCATGATATTAGATTTTGTTCAATGTGTAATTTTTTTTCACCAAACTTTAGCTATCAGCACGGTTTCGGGCGTAAGTATTGCAAGTTTTGAATATTGCATGTAATGCAACCAAGTGCGTATAGCAAGTACTGCAACTTACTGTAAATATTGCAAGTTTTGATTATTTTCTTTTGTAAAGTTTTTTTTTAGAACAGCTTGATTTTTTATTTGCTAGACGAATGCACCACGGGTACATCTGACTGCAGTAACGACGCCTCATGCACGAACCTCCCTAGCACTTTTAACTGCTCCTGCAACTCTGGATTTAGTGGGAATGGAACAACATGTGACGACATAGATGAGTGCTTGGATAGCGATACGTGCGACCCTAATGCTTTCTGCATGAACCTCAATGGAAGTTTCGAATGCGATTGCTTTGATGGTTTTACCGGTACGGAACAGTTTGTGTTGATGTGAACGAATGCAATCTCGATTGGGACAATTGCAGCAGTGACGCAGTTTGCGCTAACACAATAGGTGGCTTCAATTGCACATGCAATAACGGTTTTGAAGGAGACGGTTTGACCTGCACTGATATCGAGGAATGCATGCTACCCAATCCTCCGTGCCACCTAAATGCCACGTGCACCGATTCGCCTGGAACTTTTCAATGCACTTGCTTTGGCGGTTTCTCTGGAAATGGAACGTCCTGCAGCGATATTGACGAGTGTGTCGAAGGTGGAAACGATTGTGACGAAAATGCAATCTGTATGAACAATGAGGGCAGCTTCACGTGCAGGTGCACCAGCGCCTACTTCGGAAACGGAAAAGCATGCACAGGTAAGTCAGTGTGTTTAGAACCGGATCGAGTCATTGCCACTTCATATTGGTTGCTTCTGCAAACTGAATAAAACGCATTTTCTAAGGTCTTAAGAAACATTTTCTCAAAAAAATTTTTGCTCAATTTGTTTAAAGAGAAAAATTGCTCTCAAAACTACTGAAAAAGTTTTGTTGTGTGCTCTTCATTTCACGAAATTTTGCCAAAGCAAATGCCTGCTAAACTGCTTGATGTTATAGAATTTCAAAAACTTTGCCCACTAAAATTTAAAGTCTTAAAACAGGGCACTGACTGAATGTGAAAAGTTTTGTAAAAATAGTGTTTATTTTTGTTTATTTTTCAGCTAAGCCCGTACTTACCAACCCTCTGCAAATATTTACCACCGGACAAAACTATATTTCAATTCAACTCGACTCAGCATTTGCTTACCAGACTTACCGGGTAATTGTCTTGATTTTGCATGAAATCTTGACTTACACTCTTAACGAGGAGTTTAGATTTGATCTTATTTAGGTATTTAACCACAAAATAACATGTAATTTTAACGTTAGTGTTTATGTTTTGCAGCATGGTACAAAATAAACGCGTTTAATTGTAAAGAAATCACTCGTTCAACATGTTAAAGACTATATTGTTCGAATCAATGCACATAAATTAAGAAATTTGACAATTTGTTGCATATCGGCCTACGTTGAACACGTGATACAAAAACACGCTATTTTATTAAATTATTTTAAGCTTTAAACTCTTATTAACAGAAGTGGAGTCCTTGAGGACGTCCTTGGCCTCGAGAACACATTGTGAAGTCCTTGGCCTTGGCCTCGAGGCCTCAAGTCCTCGAAAATTGGCCTGTCCTTGGCTCGAGGCCAGTACTTTTTTTGAATTGTTGAAATTTTGTCGATCGCCTGAAAACAAAATTTAGAAGGCGTTTTTTACTAAAGAATGCCTGAAAAAAAATTTTAATGACCTTTGTTTTTCTTTTATTTATTTATTTTTTTTGAGATCGCCTGAAAAAATTTTTGAAGACCTTTTTTTTTTGGAGAACACTTGCGCTTGTGTTCTTGGTCCTTGGCCTTGGCCTCGAGCAATCCTGTTCTTGGCCTCGAGAGGATCTGTCCTCGGAAGGGTTGTCCTTGGCCTTGGCCTCGGATTTTTTTGTGTCCTTGGCCTTGGTCTCGAGTCTTGTGTCCTCGACTCCACCACTGCATAATAATTTAATCAACGGGAATTTAAAGATGAAGCCCAAGCGGCTGAGCAATTTTTGGGCAAAAAAAGTGCTGGTGGGCAAATGATTGATGATTTTTACGTTAGGTTGTCTTAAATGAAACAATAAAAAATTGGGAGATTGCAACCCCTAATCGCCCCTAAATACGGCCTTGTATAGAACGATCTAAAAAGACATTTATTAGCGTCTTCTGATTGACGCAAGGGGTGCGCATTTAGTTCAGCCCTTGGATCACACACTATTCTTAATCCGGCCCAGGGGATGAAATTTAGTTTTGCAGTAAGATATGGTTATCCGTTTGCAAGTGCAACTGAAATGAGCAAAATATTTTAAGGAATAGAATTTTCACTTTTTTCGCGTGATTACACTAACAATATTTTTTAATGTTTCAATAAATAAGGTGGTGTACTGTACGTTGTTGTCGAGTACAGGTAGGCAAGCAAGTTGAATATGTTTTTCACTTTTGGAGAACATTTTGCAGGTGTGCAAAAGAAGTCTTTTGCTCAGTAGCTCTACTGTCTACAGAATATAACAGCAGTGTTTCTTGTAAGGTTCAAGAACAAAAGTTCTGCCAGTGATTAAATATTCTTTAATCTCAAATGAACAATTTATAAATATTTTTTAATCTCAAATGAATAATTTGTACTTATGTGGTATTTACAGTCAAGCAATTTCATTGCTCAGTTAGGCTTTATTAATTATTGTGCATATTTTAATTATTTAATTCTAAATTCCACGCCTGACTGCGCTCAACTTAAAATTTGCCAATTCCAAATTTTTTAAAGTTTTGTTTTCATACTGGTTCCTACCAGTGGGCTAGTTAGTAGACAAGAGTAGAGCAATTGAAAGAGCTATGATTCATGAAATTGAAAGAGCTATCGCTATGGTCATAAACATGGCTCACAAAGCTGTACCACATGAGCCAGTCCGCACCTAAAATTATATTACTGGGCTCTGTGTCTTGAATTTCATAGGCTATCACTGCAAGGTAGGCTAGATATCGTTAAACAAAAGCCATAGCAGATAGAAATGGCCTATACCTTCTAAATCAAACACAGAAGAGGTATGGTACAGTACCACTAGTCTTTGCCAGTTTGCAGTATGTAGGACTAGAAATAGTATTGTCGTATCGTACCGTACCTCAGATCCTGCGAAGGCCTACTCGTACCATTTACAATTAGCCTAGATCTACTGTAAGCCCGTTGCAAACAAGTACCGGCACTGTAGTGTATGCAAGGTACCTGTACCGTATGTAATCCCAGCCCTACCCCTTGTAGTATTGTACCCTAGGCTCTGTGGTACGGTACCGGCAGTGGTGGGCAGATTACTTTCTAAAAGTGACTAGTTACAAGTTACAGTTACTTGGCAAAAAAAGTAACCAAGTTACAGTTACAAATTCGAAAAAGTAACTAGTTACAGTTACAAGTTACAGTTACTTTAGTGATTAAAAATTTGGACTAAAAACAGGCCTTACGGCTTTAACTTAAACTTTAACCAGCAACCACATGTATAGTCCAGTGAACACAGTGAAGAAAATATGGATAAAAGGCTATGGTTGATCAGACATGCGACTGTGCGTCCTGTGTTGCCATTGTAATACAATTATTTTGAATGAAATTCATAAAAAATCTGTAATTTGCTTCAAAGCATGTAGTACAAAAAGTAACTGTAACTTTTTTTAGGGCTCTAAACTGGTAACTAGTTACAAATATCGTTACATCTGAAAAAAAGTAACGAAGTTACAGTTACAGTTACTAAAAAAGTAACTAGTTACAGTAACTAGTTACAATTGTAACGAGTTACAGCCCACCACTGGGCACCGTTATCATACTGGTAGTTGTAGGCTTACTGCATGGGTATGTTTTAGCATTAACCTATCGGTAAGTGCTTTGCAGAACTAGTCCTATTAACCAAAGGGTGTTTAATATTTTTACCAATTTATTGATTATTTTGATCTTATTAATGTATTAGCTTACTCTGTGCTTTACAGATGCTTGTCTTACAGCCAAAAAGTAGGCTAGTTAATGTGCAGCCTAACATTAATACATCATTAATCTAATTAATGTATGGTTAGTCAGTAGTGGCTTCATGCACTAATGTGCATGCAGTAGGCCTAGCTGGTGTTGGTGCATAAATTCTATTATGCAGACTGCAGATATAATGCAAGTGCAAAGTTTATGTTGCAGTTTTTTATGGCCAGCAGTCAGTGCAATGTACAGAGATAGGGATGGGTAGACCAAAGACACTGCTGGTACGGTACCTCACATACCGATAGGCTACCGAGTATGCTTCTAATGATTTTGTTAGAGATTCAATTCAGTATATACTCTGAAATCCTTTTTTTCCTAAAGAAACTCGATTCACCTCATTTAGTTACTTTCTCTTGCTTTTATTTCTTTGAAGAGACAAAGAGCTGAGAGTTAGAGGTAAAGTAGCATTCGTAGGGGGGATTCGGTAATATCTTGGATTGCTTAAAATAGTTGCATAGATGCTCAATCAAGCATTGAGAGCAAGGATGGGCCGAAAACGTACATAGAATGTTACTGACTGTCAGAGGTGGAGTCGAGGACACAGCGCTGTAGGCCAAGGACACAAAAAAAATCCGAGGCCAAGGACAACCCTTCCGAGGACAGACCCTCTCGAGGCCAAGGACAGGAATGCTCGAGGCCAAGGCCAATGACCAAGGACACAGGTGCAGGTGTTCTTCAAAAAAAAATTTCTTTTCAGGCGATCTCCAATAATAAATGAAAACTAAAAAAAAGGTCTTCAAAAAAAGATTTTGCTAGTGCTAGAGTTACGTACCTGGGGCTTTTATGTTCAAGCCCATGCTGATGATTTAGCTGTGTTGGTCACTGGTGCTGATATGTTTTGGATCAGATGTATGGCCCAGAAAGCAATAAATATTGCAGCAAACTGGGCTTCGGAACAAGAGCTACTTTTTAGCAGCAAGAAAACTGAAATTGTACAGGTCACTCACAAACAGAATCCAGATTTGGGTTCCTTGTTACTGAATGGTTCAAAAATTAAAGTTTCCAAGAAAGCAACGCTGTTAGGTGTTACTCTGGACAGCAAGCTAACTTGGAAACCACATATTACCCGAATTATCCGCAAAGCAACTACAGCATTAATGCAATGTAGACAGATTGTGGGTAAAACGTGAGAATTTCATGTGTGATGAAATGGATATACACAGCTATGATACGTCCAATCATGTCGTATGCATGTGACAGCTGAGCTGGCAGTCTCAACAAAAAGTATCTTGTGAGGAAACTCACAAAGGTGCAGCGACTTGCTTGCCTGATGATTTCATCCCTACTGGCGCTCTGGAAATATTGCTCAACATAACTCCCATTGAGGAATTCTTATTATCTCAGACAGTGCGAGGGTCGTACAGAATCATTGTTAGTGAGCTCTGGCATGTCAACCGAGTTGGTTCCTTTGGGAAAATGAAAAGCCATGTTGATGCTTGCAACGAGGCTACAAGATTCTTACCTGTGCTGCAAACGCCAGCTGACCGAATAAAAAAAACAAAGGTATTCGAGAGAAATTGCGAATGTCAAGTTATGGATAAAAAGAATGCTATCAAATCGGAAAGCGTTCTAAATCAGAACACTGTCAAGGTTTACACCGATCGTGCAAAACCAGATGAGAGAGTAGGCTTGGGTTTGTATGCAGAATACTCAAACAACTCTCCAAAACAAGCATTTATCCACCTTGGAATTTACAGTACTGTGTTCCAGGCAGAAGTCTTAGCTTTTTCAGAAGGGGCAAAGAATATGCTTTTGGAAAAAATGCGCAATCAAAGTATTGTTGTGCTGGTTGATAGTCAAGCAGCTACCAAAGCACTCATAAAGTGCACTGTAACATCAATTACAGTGTTGAACTTCATGGAAAACCTAAGTCAGGTGAACAAAACCACGTCAGTATTGCCTGGATTTCTGGACATGCAGGAGTACATGGTAACAAAGTGCCATACTATGCAACCAAATCAGGATCTAAATCAAAGATACATGGTCTTGAACCTTTCATTACAGTCCCGTATGCCAGCTGTTTTAGCACGGTTAAGGACTGGTACATAGACAGATGGAAATCATTAAGGAATAAACGTGAAGACTGCTTGAGGATGACGGAGTCTGTTGGCTGGACGCCTTCTTGACTAACAATACGTCTGCTTAACCTTAAGAGATCTCAATTAGTTGGAGTAGTGCAAGTTTTAACTGGACCCAGCAATCTACAGCTACACAAGAAAACTACAGGTCGTGCTGAGTCTTCTTTGTGTCCAAAATGTAGCCGAGAGAATGAAACACCAAATCATCATACTGACAATTGCAAGCTTTAGCAAGATATTCGTTTTAACTATTTTGTAATCACCAAAACCACTGTTCGCAATGTGGTAATGAAATGTTATATCAATAAACCGGCCATGTACTTGGAGGAAGCTGGAAGGCTTTCTTAGTTCGACAAGTAACCAAACAAACAGCTACAGTTGAAACGGGCCCAAATGAAGCCTACGCATTATGTAGATGGACTTTACCTAACGGTTGCAGATTCGATTGCACTGCTGACCATTAATAACAATAACATAATTTTTTAGGCAATCTCCAATCGCGGAAAACCAAAAAAGGTCTTCGCAAATTTTCTGCAAGGTTTCTGACGTTTTTCAACAAGATCTCAATAGTACAAAAAATAGTGCTGTCCTCTAGCCGAGGACAGGTCAATTTTTGAGGACTTGAGGCTTCGAAGCCAAGGGCTTGACCTTCGAAGCCAAAACCAAGGACTGTAAGATGTGTCCTCAAGGATGTCCTCGAGGCCATGGACGTCCTTGAGGACTCCACCTCTGCTAACTGTTTGAGTTACTTTCTAGCATTGAAATCCTTAGTTTATAACTTCTGATTCACTGACAAAATACGCTTAGCATTTGCTGTTAGGCTAGCAATACCTGGTTAATGTACGATAGCTGATAATATTAAGGAAGTGGCTGTTTTGCCTCTAGAGGTAAAATAGTATTTTTCTGTTTGAGTTTAAGTTAAGGTTAGGATTGGTGTTAGGTTTAGGGTTAGGGATTGCGTTAGGTTTAGGTTTATTTTGGCATTGGAGCCAAAATAGCATTTTAGAGTATTTTGACTCCAATAGCAAAATAACATAAGGGCTATTTTATCTCTAGAGGGAAAATAGCCCCTGCCTAGTGTTACTGGTTTAGAATGTTCCTAGGATATGCATTGTGAGTACAAGTAACTGACCGGTATTGTTTCAGGCTTCGCAATCTGGCTACATGATAACTGTAGGCTCTCGTAAACTTTTCATATATCGATTTAATATAACCTGTCAATTTTTGAAATTACTGTAGTTACTGTTGCATTGAGACTCCCTTTTCGTTCAATAGTTTGATTGTTAGTGGTTCCAGAGATAGTCTGTTGTATAGAATATATTTATTGATTTATGGATGTAAACAAAGAGTTGCTTCATCTTTCATTGTAAGTATTGTGCTTTTTCTACTACTACCAATTTTGTAAAAGAGTTTTATGAACTTTTCAATAATTTCTGATAGGCTTCGAGCAGAGATGGGCAAATGTCACCACCTTTTGGTGATCTTAAAGATCAAAACCAGATCATCCAAAAAATGTGATCTTCGATCTGTCAATGTGATCTTTGATCCAAAAAAATGTAATCTTAGATTTTGAAGCTCAAGATTGTGCCCATGCCTGTTAGCAAATTAAGTACTACTGTACTGGGTAGTACCTGTCCTGTCTGTACCACAGCAAATGCGAATTACTTTTTCCAGTTTAGATTCCATTCTGTGTCGGAGCCATGAAATAACTTCAGAATATCACATAACCTGGCCTCGACAATGCTTACCCTTTGCAACATCTAAAAATGAAAGTGATCTCGATCTTCAAGATCAAGATGACACAAGAAATGTGATCTTCAAGATCAAGATCAGATCATTAAAATAATGCGATCTTAAATTGAAGATCAAGATTGTGCCCATTTCTGGTTTCAAGTAAATTTTATCTTTTTTTCTAACGAAAAATTGTCTTTTTGTCTCAGAGAGTTTGTTTGCTTATTTTTTAGCAAAGTTTGTTGCTGAATCAGCACAGTGAAAATTTAATAGCTAGCAGTGTTTGAGTATGTGTAAGGTTTTAGTTGCTGTTTTTCCCCCTATCTAAGTTACGTAATACGTACAATAATACGTTATACTCAGTTGGGGCAAAAAAAGCACTCTTCTAAAACTTTGCTATTACTCCAAACTCGCAAGTCAAAAATGTGCAGTCAAAGTTTTGTTAGATACACTGAGGTAGGCGCTGATATACAACAGTACACTTTTGTTTCCACCATGCTCTTGCAAGGATTTTTGATAAAAAATATGGATGTGTTTTTTCCCACAAAACGGGAAAAAATCACACATACTGCTGGGGTAAAAAAATCAGCATGTCATAATTTCATTATTGTGTTTTGGTAACTGTAGATGGTGAAATCATTACTAAATTTTTGGTGAGAACTCGCTTCTCAGTCAAGTATGCAGCAAGGATATATGTCATTATGTGCTATCCAATCTGTGAAAATGACAATCATTGGTTACGGACTTCAGATTCCAAAAGAAAAATTACATCAAAAAAGAGAACTTAGCGATTTTTCTGTATAATTAATTCACTGAAGTCAGAAGAAATAGAAAAAATTTTCACTTTAGCATAGTGATGAAATGTTCATGACTGTTTTAGATACGATTGATAACAAAATGTAACAATCTACTCAATTCGTCGTTAGTTGGTATAGCTCGTGTGATACTTCTACTTGAAATTACAATACGAATTCAGTACTGCTTTAGTATTTTATTAACTGTACTAAAAATCCTAGTAAACAGGCAGCTTATATTAAAGGCATTTTAAAACTATGTTTTTTTGTAGCTGACAGTGCATTGCAAACATTCTAGAACTAAGGTTTGTTTTATCAAAAGCTTTAGTTTTATCCAAATCAACCACAGTAGGTATGTGCGTGGAAAATGAAATGATAATTAGTAACTCATCTTTTCATCTTTTACCACTCGTGAGACTCAAAATTTCAGTCATTAATCATATAGAGAAACACCAGGCTTGTTAAAGACCATTATCAAACCTTGCAAAAATGTTTAAACTGCTAAAAAACACTTTATCAAATTTTGGGGGATAATTTTTTTACCCTATTCAGCAGCAAAAATTTAAGCTAAAAAAAATCACCCACCATTACCTGTCAATGCTTTATGTATGATGACTTGTGTATTTTCTAATAAAACCTCACTAACCACACTCGTAAACAATCTAAAGTTGAATCTCAACTCTGCAGCAATATTGAAAATATCAAAAAGTTTGATAAACGCTGAAAAACATTTTTTCAGCAATTTTGGTGCAATTTCACAAAAATTATGTAGGTCTTGATTTAAATAACTGCAAATTGCCATTTTATTGTTTGGTACATGCAGATATATTTCTCGAACAATACCCCTTGCCATAATTAGAAATTATCAGTAACTGATATCTGGAGCATGGGGTGCTTTTTTTTGCCCAACTACCCCCCTGATTTTTTTTGCCCCGCCTGACTATATCAGGGTGTCGAACCGTTTCAAATAACGGTTCGGGTTCAAGTTTAGCTCCTGCTCAAAATATTTTAGCGGTTCAGGTTTGGTTCGGGTTCACTTGAGCATCATTTTCAAGGTTCAGGTTTGGTTCAGGTTCACTCAAGTAAAATATTACAGGTTCAGGTTCGGTTCGGGTTCATTGACTTAAAATTTAACTGTCATTACTCATTTCATCCAGAAAAAAAAAGGAGAAATTGCTGATCCTGTTGATGATCACCACTGCTCTTATTGTGCGTGTACCAGCGCCAGCGGCATCTGGATATAGAAAAATATATTCTTACTTTTGTTAGGGGTTCAGGTTCGATTTGGGTTAACTTGAGCATAATTTTGAGGGTTCAGGGTTGGTTCAGGTTCACTGTAGTAAAATTTTGCTGGTTCAGGTTCGGTTCGGGTTCACCAAAATGAAACGGTTCATTCGGGTTTACGGTTCGGGTTCAGGTTCGGTTCGACACCCTGCTATATATGGCTGACTGGCGGTGCGTTTCATTAACGTGGCCTTGCAAAGTTTTGTACAGTTTGTAGTTCTGTGGCTTGCCTTAGATTACTTAGCTACATTTTGTATAAAAATTTTGTAGAATGATGCATCGACGGAAGAAAGGTTGCTGCTTCGGTTAGCGGAAGAGTTGGGACCAAAACTCACAAAAAACCATCCACAATTTTTGACGATTGCCTACGTAAGTATTTTGTTTCGATGTTTTTCACTTTTGTGCTAGAGCATTTTGATACGTTGTTTATGGGATTCCACATCATTTAACTTAGTTCCAACGCTCCCAGGTTTTTGGTGGCTTGAATTTCAAGCTATCCTTTGCTAACTGAAAAAGGTAAACTTTGCCCGTTTTAACTTAAAAATATAGCGGTTTGTATGCAATCAACATAGATTTTCACATCGGTGAATGAAAATTTATTTTGTTGTCGTTATTGCCCTACTAACGCATTAGTTCTACTGAAAACTGACATATATAAACCGCATTTTTTAGGTCCCCCAAAGTTGAAATGTGTTGAAAACAGCCCTCTGAAGTTGGTGATTTATATTGAAAAGTCAATCAGAAAAGAGTTTATTGTTGCTGATGAACTTTGTGCTAACATATTCGTTGACGAACCGCAACAAGATAACTACTTTCAGTACAATTATTGTTTGATGGTGAGCTACTAAGCCTGGAATATGGATTATCCCAAATGTTATCCAGTGCTTCATTTTTTTCCGTATCATATATTAAATTAAATGATCATCATGAATTTTACAAAACAAGCAAATACCAGCATGCGGGAAAGCGGTATATGTTAAGCAAACTTAGTCATACTGTCCAAACAAAACCTTTCATGTTGCTAAGGTTCTTACTAGTGTTGTTCTTGATTGTATAATGATGAGCCATTTGGTGCTTTTATACATACTTTCGAATTTTTGTGCGTTTATAAAAGAGGAGCGCATGATATATTATTCGCAATGAGTAAATAAATGGCATAATTATGCAAAAGTTACAATTGGATCAGTGCAAAGATGAGTGTTTGTTTCTTATTTTGTTGCTTGGCGGAGCTGTATATACGTTACGTTATTTATGTTTGCTCACCCGTTTACGGCATGTACAAGGTGTGTGATTAAAGAAACAGGATTGGTGTCACAGAAACTTTGTCAATTTGAAATCAAACATTACACATTTTGTACTTCAAAATAGTTTTCTTCAAGTCAAATACACGTTTTCATTCTTTTCTTCCATGCATCTACGAATCTCTAAACGGATCTTCCATGCATGTACGGATCTCTAAACGGATTCTTCTGTGATTGCCTTTAGTTTCATGGTTACGGCTCTTTTAATAGTTTTCACGTTTCCAAAATGGTTCCCTTTCACGACTCTGTTTAGTTTCAAAAACTCAAAATGTTGCAGAATCCAGATCCGGTAAGGAATGCTGTTTTTGGCCAAATACTGCTTGAAGTGACCGATGCCTGGGGCCTTGTGAGCCGGAGCATTATTGTGATGAGGGATCCAACCCTTGTTTGTCTACATTTCTAGTCTTTTTTGCACTGCTCTGAGCAGATGTTACAGTATCTCTCTGTATTCGTGCTGGTTAATTGTTTCATCCTGTGGCAGGAACTAAAAGTGAACGACACCTTTTGCATCAAAAGTATTACTGCAGCCTCTGCTCGGAGCAGTGCGAACAAGATAGCCAGAAATGTGGAAAAACAAGTGTTGGCTCCTTCCTTCATGACAATAATGCTACGGCTCACACGGCCCTAAACATTTGGCATTATTTGGCCAAAAACAACATCCCAATGTTGGAACAGTCACCGTATTTACCAGATCTGGCTCCTTGTGACTTTTTTGTGTTTCCGTAACTAAGGAAATCTTGAAAGGAACCCATTTTGGAAACGTGGAAGCCATTACGTAGGCCATGACTATAAAACTAAAGGTAGTTCCGAGGAATCCTTTTAGGGTTCCATAGATGCATAGAAAAAAGAATAAAAAAGTGTATTAGACTTGACATAGAGTATTTTGAAGAGGAAACTGCGTAATGTTTAATTTCAAGTTGAAAGAAAGTTTCTGTGACACCAGTCCCATCTCGTTTTTGGCACACCTCGTATGCTGCTACCTTTTAGTTGAATTCTAGTTCGAAACACGCTGGAAACAAACCTTTAAAATATGATTTTGCTATAACAGCATCACATTCTCATAAGCTGCTGTTGCTTGAAACTTAAAACATTCGTTTCGAGCCTGTTTATAGTAAAACTTAGACTTGACCCAAGAATTATAAACAACATACCTCATGTAAAAGGTTTAGGTGGTATGAAGAAGTTTAACTTATTTTTAAATTTAAACGTAACTTGTGCTGTTTTACAAATGATAATATCAAGCTTTATTTTGATCAATATGCGCGGTGCTACCTATTCAAAACACCCTAAAGAAAGGATGCTGCCACGACCGCAGCTATTCAGTGATCGTATAATAAATTTCTTTTCTAGAACACATTTAGCTATAGGCCAAGAATTTTGCTTTTATAAAAATTGGTGGCCATCTGAATAACATTATGTCTACTATTCAGAAGCAAGTAAAATATTTGATTTTAACATTTTTTTTGTGGGGGGTGAAAACAGCAATAATGTTATTGTCAACCACCAATGACATCGCAAGATGTTATACAGATTTCTCTTGTTACTACAATGTCGCCGAGGCATATCATTCAAACGCAGTGGTTTTTGCGAGATGAGGTTCTTTCTTTCTGAGTTTTATCTTGAATGCCAAGTCACAACGTTGACACCAAAAAAGGAGACGCAAGAAAAACGCAAACTTACGTTATAACATGACAAAAACCAAATCATAGCAATAAAATACATTATACTGGCAATAGAGATAGGGACTGCAATGCTTACGCCACCCGGCTATCAAAACAGGCAAAGCAACAAACAGAAACGAACATTCTGTACACACTTGAACTTAAAAAAAAAAATTATTTTCAGGATTAGTTTGAGATTATACAAGATTGATGCTTAAGCATCTGCTGCAATAAGAATCAGAGTAGTCAAATATTCACCACAATTTGCAATGTCAAACAATTTTGATAATTGTTTACCGTACCCAAATAATACAATTTTGATGCCAAAATTGGTTGCCAATAAAACAAGGATAATATAAGCTATCAGCAGTCAATAAAACTTTTGATCAAGTGATATAAAATAAATAACTCTTTATACTAATGACTTTAATTAAGCAACATTTAAACATGGAAGTGTTTTAATTTGTGTAAATGACTGATAGCACTTTTCAAGTTCCCAAGAGGTATGTAGTCAGCAGAGGTGGAGTCCTCGAGGACACATTTTGAAGTCCTTGGCCTTGGCCTCGAGGCCTCAAATCCTCGAAAATTGGCCTGTCCTCGGCTCGAGGACAGCACTATTTTTTGAATTGTTTAAATCTTGTGGAGCACTTGAAAAATTTTTTGGAAAACGTTTTTTTGTGGAGATCGCTTGAAAAATTTTTGTGAAGATCTTTTTTTTTTTTTGGAGAGCACTTGCGCTTGTGCCCTTGGTCCTTGGCCTTGGCCTCGAGCATTCCTGTCCTTGGCCTCGAGAGTGTCTGTCATCGGAAAGTCTGTCCTTGGCCTTGGCCTCGGGTTTTTTTGTGTCCTTGGCCTCGAGCCTTGTGTCCTCGACTCCACCTCTGGTAGTCAGTCATTTAAGCTTTAATTATTGTATTTTAGAATATACCACAAAAAAGTTTTTGTGGTGTGGAGTTGGACATGGGGGCTTAGGGATTTGAACATTAGTTTTTTTGAAAGTTTGATGATTTATCGATTATACATAAATTATATAAATTATTTATGTAGTTTTGTACCGTGACACTAGTTGCTGGTAGTGACACCAGTAATTATTATTAAAAACGAAACAGCTTCAACGGCTGTCTTTGTCGATTCTTGGGCTGTAGTTAAGATATGTTTTTCATTTTTGTTGCAAATATTTTGCTGGAATTGCTTTTTTTAATGTTTTTGGGTACTTTAAGCCAGAGCTTTGGACCTGCAAATTTAATAGACTGTTGTTGTGAAGTAGTGAATTTACAATAGTTCATTATGATCTTGCTATGACTTCTAGTTTTGATTTGAGAATTGTTCATTTTGAATATGTTTTGTAGTTTTGTTAATAGTTAATTTATTTGCTGTCATCCACTTATGTATATTAGTCAATTCTAAATTTGCTTTGTTAAAGATTTCCTTAGAATTAATTCGTGAAATGAATACATTAGTGTCGTCTGCAAATGAAAAACTAGAACTGAATTGCAAGCAATTGTGAAGTCATTCATATACAAAATAAACAACAATGGTCCAAAAATGGACCCTTGTGGAACTGATGTGGTGATGTCATTTGAATTAGATGAGGAAACTTCCAAATATGAAACTTGCTGTGTTCTCCCCTTGAGATAGTTCATAAACCAGTTTAGTGCTACTCCTCATACCCCAAAATGTAGTTTTTGAAGCAAGATGCTATGATTAATAGTATCAAATGCTTTACATAAATCAATAAATATTCCCATAATTTGTTTCTTTTCTTCAAAAGCATTTGTTATTTTTTCAATTAATAGTGATATTGCATGACTGGTTAAGTGTCCCTGTCTAAAACCAAATTGAGTGCTAGATAATTGTTTGGTGTGTGTTAGAAAGGAAAACAATCTACACTATAGACAATCTTTTCAAGGAGTTTAGACAAGCATGGTAGCAGACTTATAGGTCTATAGTTTTCTTCAAGTGTAGCATTTTCTTTCTTATGCACTGGAATCACCACTTTTAAGTGAAAGATGAAATATATGGCTTAGGGTAATTAATGCAGAGTCGGGGAGATATATTAGAATTAAGGAGGGAATGTTGTCTTGTCCAGCACTAAGTTTAGCCTTGAAAGTTTTTATGATGTAGCTAAGTTCAGTTGGTGTAGTAGCATGCATGTATAGGGAGGATTGGCATGAAACTGTAAAATATTTTCGAAAATTGTTTGGACTTGCGTGAAGTTTGTTTGTTAGTTTTTTAGCAACATTAGAAAAATAATCATTAAAAGCATTTGTTGTAGATGTAGCATCTGATGAAGTTTTGTTTTCATAGAGTAGTGAGGTAATTTGTGGGCTTTTAACTCCTTTACCTGAAAGGTTATTTATTGTTTTCCAAGTTTTTTTCACATTTCTTTTGTATTTTTTGAACTCATTTTCGTAATATCTGTTTTTCTTTTCACTGACTAAGTGAAAATACTTGGATTCTATACAACTATAATCCTATACAATAGGTTACATCCTATACAACTATAATCAAACTTCAGAAAGGCTTCAAAACATGTTGGATGATCGTGAAGTCTGAGGATGAATTAGAAGCCATAGGCATATCGTTTACCAGAACTCAATCCGCAAGCATATTGGAATTAAATTTTCTGAGTGTGTTGGCTAAAGGGGGTTGAATGAAATTTCCTTGGCCCCACTGTTTTTGAACATTTTCCGCAAAAAAATCTGTCGGATTGAGACTTGGCATATGATATGTCTATGGATTCTTAATTCACGTTCAAATTTCACGATCATCGAACATGTTTTGAAGCATTTCTAAAGTTTAATTTGCTGTATAGGGTGTAATTTCATCTCGCTTAAACCAATGCGTAGGATGATATGCCTCGGCGACGTTGCATTGGGGGTGACATCATTGGGGGTGACATCATTGGGGGCTGACAGTAACGTTACCGTTGTTTTCATCCCCCTCCAAAAATGTAAAAATCCACTATTTTAGTTTTTCTTGCATACAGGGTTCCCAAGATCGGGAAAAGACGAGAAAAAGTCGGGAATTTTGAAAAGTCATTTCCCGACCGGGAAAAAGTCGGGAAAAGTGTGTGCTAGTATAGAATAAGTATGGAAAACTATTTGGCAAAAATAGCGCACTGCACTCTGTAGAAAGTAACGCGATTGGAGCGGATGAATATTAAATATCCGGTTTGTCTTTCTAATATTTCTATTAAGCGCATAAAAATAGTAATAACACATCTGTCTGTAAGATGCACAGAGCTGGACAACGCTGTTTCGAGCTCTTAGCTCTCATCGGCAGCCCTCAGCTTCTCTAACAAAGTTATTCCTCAGCTGGACAAGACTCTTGGCCGAACTGGACAAACCTTAAGGGCTTGCACAGTGGCAGAGGCTTTCTAGGGAACAAACTTTTCGGTTACATCTGTCTGTGTTGCGTTAAAGCTTTAGGAACGGTGGTCCTGCCGATTTATTTCGTCACAACACAGGTTCAACAAAACTTTTATTTAATAGTATCATTATGCGAAGTTAAAGAGTGTTATTACATCAAAGGCAATCAGGCAAAACGGAAGAATTCCATTACCGGTAGCCTACTAGCACTAAAGGAGGAATAGTGTGGAATACGAAGACAGCAGGAAAAAGGTTAGCAGAAAACAGAAGAAAGCTATTTCAACAGTTGCGGCATCCAAATGAAGTTCAGAGATTATTAACCTACTACACGTTAATAATGCTCTGATAACCTGCAGTAGGCTGTCTGCCTAGGCCATGTGTGGCTTTGAAGTTAAAGCTGAGAGATTTACAACCCTACGCGTTAATAATGTGCTGATAGCCCACAGCAGTATTAGTCTGGTTAATAATGCACTGATAGTTTTCAGTTGGCTGTCTGTGTGGGAATATGGCTAACTCCGTCTTTCGTAATTACATTTTTTTTGGGCAACTCTTTTTTTTCTATGACGCAGCGAAAAACAATGAGTCTTTCTCTTTTGGCTGCCAACGTGGCAGGATAAGCAACTATCGGAATTCATCTGCGTTAATCAACAATTGTGGTAATTTTAATGTATTCTTTTTGGTAACATACAATAAAATGGAAAACAAGCAAGTAATCGAGTAAATTTATCAAGCTGGAAGGAAATTGTGGCCCCTCCCGTGACAGTCTGGAAGGAGGACCGCCACAAATTGGTGACCCCGACAACTGGATTGTCAGACCACATTTCACCGGCATCTGGATCATTATTTGGCTTTGCATTCAGTTCAAGACAATTCCAACCGGACAAAGAACATCAACGATAAAGAACTGGACTCGGTATCACGGTAGGCCTACTAGCCTAGCAATATTTACCGTTTGTGTAGCTACTATCCTTTTGATGAGTTTTTCAAATTTGGCCTCAACTCCTTTTGGCCGTGGAAGGGGCAGCTGGCCCACTTCGTCTACCTTACCGGGCACACCCCATTTTTCTGCCTTTCGAGACCTGGGTGCGCCAATCAAGCTTCCAAAATTCTACGATGATGACGGCTTGCTATGGTTTAAAGTAGCCGAGGCAATTTTTAACTTTCGTGGCCTGAGTGATGACAAACGTAAATGCGAGCTCCTATTATCCGCTTTAGACCACAGACATTTATCAATTTTGGAGTTCCCGTTGGCACATCTACGAGAGCACCCCTATGACGATTTGAAATCTGCGCTTTTAAGGCACTATGCTCCCACGGAGGAGGAGAAGCTGCATCAGCTTCTGTATCAAACCACGCTCAGTTTTGAACAGAAACCAAGCGAATTGCTTGGCAAAATGCGCAGTCTCATGGGTCCAAATGTAGTGCTACCCCCGCGTGTTTTACGCAAACTATTTTTGGATCAAATGCCGTGCGAAACACGAAAAATGTTATCGATGCATGACAGTGAGGATTTAGATGGTTTGGCCAAAATGGCAGACCGAATTCATGAAAATGACAGTCGTGTCTCTCGCACTGCTGCCAGCTCAGCAGGCCATTTTTCTCAAGTGACCAAAACGCCTACGACTTCATTATCGTTGGATTCGGTCTCCGATAAACTGAACGATTTGAGTGTGTGTGTAGAGAGGCTGAATGCTACGGTCAGCAACCTGTCTCGATCTGACCCTGCCCCACTCAACACCTTTTCACCACAGCATTTTTCGACTCCTAAAAGAGATGGTGAATTTTTTCGTGGCCCAAGAAACTTTCGTAATTCTTCCCTAACTAACTTTCCAGGCCAAGCTGCTCACGCAACGCATTCAAAAACACCCAATCGAAACCAAACTAGCAAGGAAGTTTCTTTAAGACCTGAAAACGAGTTTAACAAGCCCAACTCGGATTTGTGTTTCTATCACTCACGTTTCGGCGCTAGCGCCCGTTCTTGCAGGCAACCGTGTAACTGGCGTGGCTCGCGGAGAAGTCTGTTTCGCAACCCAAGGGACAAGCCAGTTGGTTTGATAAATGCTAATTTAGGTGTGTGGATGGTAAAAGACCCTAACACTTCGGTAAACTTTATGATAGATACAGGCAGTGCGGTCTCACTTTTGCCTTGTTCCCGTTCTGCAGGCGATAAAAGATTTACAGGTCACATGACGGCGGCTAATGGCACTTTAGTTCCGACCTACGAGACTATCCCGTTAACGGTAACTTTTGGTTTGCACAAGAGTTTTAAATGGAACTTTGTACGCGCTGGTGTTAGTTGTGCTATTTTAGGGCTTGACTTTTTGACTCACTTTGGGTTTGTTTTGGACTTAGCAAATAAAACATTGCACCTCCCATGTCATGATAAGGTTGATGCTAAGCTCACTCGCCCTCGTTGTGGTAGTACAATAAAGGAACCCGACGTTTCGATCGCTGAAGCTGTTGAGCATGTTGACAATAGTTTTCCATCAGAGGATGAGGCATTGCATAAGGATGCTGTTTTGGACCATAAGTCCTGCCCCGAACTGCCAGCTAACGTTGTTGAAAATAGCCTAGTTGATGTTGGTAGTTTTGACTCGGTTGATAGGCTTTGCACTTTTTACTCTGATTTGTTTGAGGTTGACAACTTTAAAAAACCGACTAAGCATAAGACTCAGCATCATATACGCACCTCTGGCCCACCATGTGTTGCTAAAGTTCGAAAATTAAGCCCAGAAAAGTTGGAGATCTTACGCACGGATTTGGATAAGCTACTCCAATTGGGAATCATTTACAGAAGCGAGAGTGAATGGGCTAGCCCTGTGCATCTAGTCCAGAAAAAAGGCGGCGGCTGGAGAATTACTGGAGACTTTCGTCAACTAAACCGACAAACCATATCAGACCGCTACTCCATTCCCCTTTTATCTGACTTTGTGGGTGATATGGAAGGTTCAATTGTTTTCTCAAGCCTTGACTTGTACAAAGGTTACCATCAAGTGGAAATCGCCCCAGAAGATCAATGCAAAACGAGTATCATTACGCCGTTGGGCAACTTTGCATTTCGACGCCTCCCCACGGGAATCTCTTGCGCAGCCAACTCTTTTCAACGTTTCATGCATGAAGTTCTTCAAGGAATTCCTAATGTCTTTTGCTTCATTGACGATCTCCTCATCTTCAGTCGGAACGAGAAGGAGCATTTCCGACACTTAACAATTGGTCTTTGAACGCCTATCCCAATACGGCTTAATTCTGAATCGCGACAAATGCATTTTCAAAGTCCCTGAAATTGACTTTTTAGGACACAGGATTAGTCACAAAGGAGTCCTACCTCTGGTTCAAAAAGTTGAAGCTATTCAAAACTTCCCCATGCCTAAAACCATGCGACAACTGCGAAAATTTTTGGGGATGATCAACTTCTATCGACGCTTCATCCCGCAGGCTGGAGCATTATTGCACCCCTTGGAACGGCTTCTTTCCCCACAGAAGAACAGCAAGAAAAGCATCCCGTGGTCAGAGGAAAGTATTGATGCTTTTGAGTCCGCTAGACACATTTTGGCAAATGTTACTAGTTTAGCTTTTCCGATTAAAGGAGGAGAAACTATTTTGACTTGTGACGCTTCGGATAGAGCTGTTGGGGCTGCTCTTAATCAAGTTGTGAGTGGTGAGTTGACACCGATTGGTTTCTTTTCAAAGTCGTTAAACGCTACACAAAAAAATTATCCTACTTTTGATAGGGAATTGTTGGCTATATTCCTAGCGATAAAACATTTTCGGTATTTTCTAGATGGACGCGATTTTGTGATTGAAACGGACCATTCTGCTTTAGTTTTTGCTCTGAGGTCTAACCATAGGGAGTATTCTGGTAGGCGACTGAGACAGCTGCAATTCATTTCTGAATTTACGTCAAATATTCGCCACATTGAAGGGAAGCAAAATGTGGTTGCGGACTGTTTGAGTCGACCCCCTGACATTGGCGCTGTGTTTGGCGACTTCCAGACGGTAGATTTGCTCGAGATTGCTGCTGAGCAACAGACTGATTCAGAGATAATTGATATGATCAGAGATAAAACTCATTCCTTGTGTTTGGAGAAGGTCACTATCCCTTGCTCTAGCGAATGCATTTGGGTAGACAAATCTTGTAATGTACCTCGAATTCTAGTTCCGCAAAAGCTGCGCTTCCGCATTTTTGACGAAGTTCATTCTTTAGCGCATCCTGGTGTGAAAGTGACCAGAGAGTTGATTGGTCAGCGATTCGTATGGAAGGGAATGCGAAAAGATGTGGCAATGTTTGTTAGAACCTGCATCCCTTGCCAGCAGTCTAAGATTGTTCGCCACAATAAAACCCCTTTGCAAAGGTTTAAAACTCCTGACGCCAGATTTGCCCACATTCATTGCGACATTGTAGGCCCTTTGCTTGAGTGTAACGGTTTTTCGTATTTGATGACCTTCATTGACAGGTTTACGAGGCACGTAGAAGTAGCGCCCCTTAAGGGCACGAGCGCCAAAGAATGTGCTGACGCATTTTTGCACACTTGGGTTGCCAGATTCGGTTGCCCAACAGAGTTAACTTGTGATCGCGGAGTTCAGTTTACTTCGCACTTGTGGAATGAATTGTGCAGTTTTTTGGGTTGTAAACTAAACCACACTTGTGCGTATAGACCCCAAGCTAACGGATTTTGTGAGAGAGTGCACAGAACTTTGAAGGCGGCTCTTAAAGCCCAAAGAGAGCCGCACAGATGGTTTTTCAACCTGCCTTGGGTTTTACTCGCTCTGCGATCTGCCCCTAAAAGTGACCATGGATTTTCTTCGGCGGAATTGACGTTTGGCACTACCCTGCGACTGCCTGGTCAGTTTTTTGAGTCGCCTAAATCGGTCTGTGAGACGACATACGTAAAAGAGCTTAACTCCTTAATGTCGTCTTTGAAAGCTCCGCCGACCAACTATCACACCCAACGCGACACTTACGTTGAAAAAGCATTGGCGACGTGTGATCATGTTTTTGTACGCGATGAGACGAGTGGTGGATTTCACAGAGCGTACAAAGGACCATTTCGTGTTGTGTCGAAACATGCCAAGTTTTTCACCCTAGACCTTGGCAGCAGAATTGACACGGTGAGCGTTGATAGATTGAAAGCCGCAAATTTGTTAGAAAACGTAACAGACGACGATTGTTTGGACTGTACATCCAATGGCAACGTAGCTTCCGAGTCCTCCAATCCTGTGGAGTTGGCAGCAGCGCCGTTTGATGAGCAACCTGCTCCTGTTTTTCGCAATAGGCTGGGTAGGATAATTCGCATGCCCGCCCGTTTTGACGATTTTGTCCCTTTGTAAAGCTAAACAGTTCCTTTTCGGTTAATTTGATGCTTTAGTTTGTTTTCATGAGTTTTGTTGGGTACAAGCGCCCGTTTCTTTCGGAGGATTTACAGCCTTATCACGCTTGCGTTATTGTTCATTGCTTTGTTTTTCCTCGTTGCTGCTTGGTTATTTCAGTTTTGCTGAGAGAGTCGAACCACGGCTAGGATGTGTTAGAATTTTTTTCTCGGGTTTTCGGCGTTGTTTTTCATGGGTGGACGACTGATCACCGTCCACAGCTCTGGGTCGTGCACCCCAGACTCCATTGCAGATCTCGCCGACTTTTTCTATCGGGTGTACGGTTGCTGAGTTCCCAAATTTATTCTCTGTTTAATCCTTCCTTCTTAGTTTCAGCTATCATACTGCTGTTACTGTTCTTGATACTCCACTTTTCTATTTGAAACCTTGTGGCTGGATACCTTTTTGTGTGTGTCTGTGACGTGCTTGATGTAGCCTTGTTTAGGCTCAGCAGTTTTTTTTTGCTGAGATCGGTTTCGCTTTCGGCAATTTTTTTTGTAATCGCACCCTTTTTCTTTTTTTCTTAGCTAAGCTTGGTGGGGGGGTCGGTCCCTAGCTGCTCTCCGTTTTGCATTTGAAACTCCAAAATAGGACACCTTCCCTTCTCCACCCCTGGATTTTTTTTATTTCGAGTTTTGGAGCAGACTTTGTTTTTGCTCTATACCAAATTATTTCAGCAATGTGTTGTTCAAATTCTTTTGTCCCTCGCTCGCAGCCACCGACGTCTGATCTGGAAATATGCAATCCTTTGTGGACTTTGGAACAAAAACTGTCTGAGAAGATTATTCCTTCAACCACCCATTGGATACTTTTTTTCAACTTTTCTTTTTTTTGTCCCCAGCCTAAAGCGGAGGCTGATTCCTTTATTTGTGCCTGTTTTTTTTGTTGTTGTGTCATTTGCTTGTTTCATTGTTCCGCTGTGCTTACATTAGGTCGTTTCTTTGTTACAAGTTTTTTTTTGCATTCCCACAGATTCGTCATTCAGGCTTCGGTCGATTTCACCAATCGTCCGATGCCTTGGTGGGGGGTATTGTGGGAATACGGCTAACTCCGTCTTTCGTAATTACATTTTTTTTTGGGCAACTCTTTTTTTTCTATGACGCAGCGAAAAACAATGAGTCTTTCTCTTTTGGCTGCCAACGTGGCAGGATAAGCAACTATCGGAATTCATCTGCGTTAATCAACAATTGTGGTAATTTTAATGTATTCTTTTTGGTAACGTACAATAAAATGGAAAACAAGCAAGTAATCGAGTAAATTTATCAAGCTGGAAGGAAATTGTGGCCCCTCCCGTGACAGTCTGGAAGGAGGATCGCCACATCTGCCTAGGCCATGTTTGGCTTTTATGTTAAGTTGAGAGATTTACTAGCCTACGCGCTAATAATGTGCTAATAACCCACAGCTATATTAGCCTGCAGTAGGCACTCTGCTTAGGCCAATGGTTAGCTGTAAGAAAAAGCTTCCTTGCAGCAAAGCATACCGGTTCTAGCAGTTGAGCTACTGGGAATATATTCACTAGACTATACCAGTACCGGTATCCTATTTTTGTGGCACAGACACTGCAAATAGCATTAGGCTCTGCAGATCCCGGTAGTTAGTGTGGTATAGGCCTATACTGTATGTATCTCGCTTTGTCAGTTGGTCACCCTATGCATTAAAGGTTAGTGAACTTACGCTTTAGCCAATAGTTAGGCTATTCTATGTTTACCATTCTACGAATAAAAAGAAGCATAGTTCACATTTTACAAGCTTGAACAGTATAAGCCAGTGCAGTAGGCCTACCAATTGCCGACTGCTTGGTTACCATAGGTGGAGTCGAGGACACTAGGCTCGAGGCCAAGGACACAAAAAATCCGAGGCCAAGGCCAAGGACAGGCTTTCCGAGAACAGAACCTCTCTAGGCCAAGGACAGGAATGCTCGAGGCCAAGGCCAAGAACACAGGCGCAAATGTTCTCAAAACAAAAAAAAAGGTCTTCAAAAAAGTTTTTCAGGCGATCTCCAATTCATTGGCGTAACCAGAATTTTTGATTGGGGGAGGTCTAAACCACAAATCACATGAAATGACGTCATCAAAATTTTTCCAAAGAGGAAGTTTTGTTGGTCAAATATATTGTAGGATGGAAGATCTGAAATCGTTGGCTGTTGGCACGGAACCAGGATTTTGCAAAGGGAGAGGGCTTAAACTAATAGTTCAAAAACGCAAATATTTAACTTTGGAGACGTTTTGAGTAAGCTTGTGTAACTCAAAGATATCACAAACGGTAGGTCTGGGGGCGGGGCTCTCAGCCGCCGGAGGCTTTTGAGGGTCTGGGGGCGAAGCCTCAGCCGTTGGGCGATTTTTTGTAATTTTTTGGAAAAAACAGCTATTTTAATGCCATCGAATCACATTTCGCAAGTGTTCAGAGCCATTTAAAAGCATTAGATTTTTGTCATTTAAAAGCCAATTGAAAAAATGAAATTGTTTGATACTGCTTTTACTTGCAATTTAAGTCCAAACCACGTTTAACATCTTGCATTTTGGAATTAAAGTTAATTGTAAGTGATCTGGTCCAGGTAGGGGGAAGTAAGGTGCATTGTCTCTTGCAACATTACAGCAGTAAATAATAACCCACTCGAAGATTTTCCTTAGAGATTTTTGTTTTGTCATGAAAATAACCAGTTATAGGAGTACATGTTCGGCCAGGGTGCCCAGGCCCCCTCAATTGAAGTTTAATGATTTGTTCAATCAGCATTTTCCATGGCTAATTTTTTAAAAAAGTATTTTTGAATAAAAACCGGCGAGGTTGGAGGTGAATTACTGAATTGTTATTGAAAAATGGTAAAATAGATGGTTACATCAACTAACCATGATATTGCCGGGCTGGATTTACTTCGCGCTAGGCCCCTGGCACTTTGAAGATTTTCGCAACATCTTTCTGCCAAATATAGGTGAAGACCAAAAAAAGTCTTACGATTTTAGCTCGAAGCCCATAGCTGGTACTCAGGCTCTTCGCCAGAAATTCACATAGGGGGAGGGCTGTTTTGGGGGTCTGGGGGCAAGGCCCCCAGTTGCTGGAGGCCAATGGGGGTTAGGGGGCGAAGCCCCCAGCTGCCGGAGGCAAGGGGTATGGGGGCGGAGCCCCCAGCGCTCGAAAATTTTGCATTTTCTTGCAAAATGGACTTAATTTTAGAGCTATTTTAATAGAAAATAATGCTTTTAAAACGTTGCATAGTAATTGGAAGCCCAACATGATTCAACTGGTTGTATTAATGGGCTATTTGGGAAGTGGCTAATGATAACATTGCAATTCTCTTGTTTACTTGCTGGTAAATCATAAAATCCTATTATTTAATAAAACTCACACGGAGTAATCTATTTCGTCTATGTTTTATAACGAAAAATAATTGGGGGAAGAGCTAATGGAAAGATATTTGAGAGGAGTGACTGGTAATTAACTAACACTGAATAGCCCCCCTAACCCTAATTGCTGAGTTTATGATATATTTGTTGATAAAACCTATGTTAGGCGTTTTTACATTAGCGATCAAATTTGATTGTTTATTTTCGGGCATTTTTTCAAAGTTTTCATTGATTTGTGACTTTAATTTTTGACAATTAGCCTCTCCTGAATATATGTTTCAAATGATTATTTAATCACTATTATTTAGAATAACAATTAGATTATTTAAACCCCGCCTCTCCCATGGCTACGCTACTGCTGGTACCGCGTCGTATTATGGTTAATCCGGCCCTGATTAATGCATTACGTTCACAAAAAGGCTAGATGTGGGCCTGAGATAGCAGCTTTTAGGACAAAAACTTTCCGTTTTCTTCGGGTTATACGTTTAAATTGGCTGGCAAAAATTGAATTGAGGGGGACTCGGAGCCCCTGGTCTTCAATATTGTTGTTAGTTATACTGTTGTAATAGGGTGGAGTGAAAAAGAACTTTTTTTCGAAATCGAAAAAAGTGTAGTTCTTAAATCCTGACAAATACTCTAAAAATCCGAAAAAAATTGGTTTGGGGCTGTTGCCACTTTAGGGGGGCTAGCAACACCCCCAAATCTGTTTTAGGGGGGCCAATTTACCCCAAAAGGCCATAACTTGAGAACCGCTTATCGTAGAGACTTCATCTATAGCTCAAAATTTGCGTAATTGCCATGTTTATATCAGCTCTAAGAGAAAGTTTTAGTCTGTTTTGATCGCAGAAAAACTTATGACCAAAAATGTGTTTTTTCTGCCATTTTATCGAAAAATTATGTCAATAAGCTTGTGTTTATGCACTTATCTGCCCATATAGAATCTAGATTACAGGCATTATTACAAATAGGTTGAAGCTGGTTTGATAGCCACTGGTTTCCTTAGCAAAACCAAATCTGTGAGAAAAGAAAAACAGAAATCAGTTGAAACATTTTGCGCCCTAGCATAAAATCGTCTATTGTATAAATTCTAACATGACTTTTACTTTTACTGTATTTATTTTACAGAATTTAGCTAAAATATTTTCAGTTAAGCCATCACGTTGTAGTATATAATTGACTTGAATTCTAAAGAATGCGAAGAAGAAGTTCAAATACAGTGAAGACATTACATAGTGGCCATACATTTACAAGTCGCGACAGCTTTCCTCCAGGTGTGTTGCCTACAAAACGACAAGTGATAGAGCGAATTCTTCATTTAAAAAATTTTCGGACTGAGACCGTAGCAAATGACATAGCTGAAGAAATTCATGACAGATGGATTTGGTGCAATGTGTATCCGGTTCATAAGTACACAATATCAAAAAAAGTTCAGAACTTAGTCGCTTCATTTAGTTCACTTGACCATTGGACAAAATCAAGACGAGGAAATACGTTTTTGCAAAGAGAATCCGAATTTATGCAAACAATTGATAGTTTGTTTGATGTCTTTTGTGTTGATGATCAACAGAGAAAAAATCTGGAGAAACAGCATGGCTTACGAATGGCAGAAGCAGATTATGCGTTTTACCAAGATCAAAAAAGTGAACGAGTTGGCAAATGTATGGATACTGTTGTTCCTTTATCTTCTTCTGACAAGATGTTTTTAAGGCGCCACCCTCAATCAACAGAACCGACGTGTTCTTCTACTGAAACTGCCGCCCCTTCCACGTCAGCTTGTGGTTATGTCTCAGATTGCAGCTCAGTGCAAACAGAGCATTCACAGTCTTCTACTACTTCCGAATTCGTTCCGGATGCAGAGTCATTTAGTCAAAATCGAATGAAGTGGAGCAACCTTGCTAGAATGAGCGAACGATTTCAAGTATCAGACAGAGCTGCTGCTGCGATTGCCAATAGTGTAATGCAGGATTTGGGTTTCATAACGGAAAACGACAAGACCTACGTTATTGATCGCAGCAAGCTTCGACGAGAACGAGAGCGATGTCGGACTGAAATCAGGGAGAAGGAGCAAGAAAATTTCAAGCTAGTGAATGCCATTTACTTTGATGGCAGAAAGGATGCCACGCAAGTCACCATCCAGGGACCAAATGACAAGTATTACAAATCGGTACAACTTGAAGATCATTATACACTGATTGGAGAACCTGGCGAATACTATCTGACACACTTTTCCACCGAGGATGGCAAAGGAAAAACGATTGCACAGAAGATTTTCAACAACATTGTTGACACGGAATTACATAATAAGCTTGCCATAGTTGGCACAGATGGCACTGCATCGATGACTGGCAAATATAATGGCTGCATTCGAAGTTTGGAAGAGCTGCTCAACAAACCACTGCAATGGGTGGTGTGTTTGTTACATACCAATGAACTTCCATTGCGGCATGTTTTTACCATGCTTGATGGTACCACTAAGAGCCCCGACTCGTTTTCAGGTCCAATTGGAAAATCGCTAAATGGAGAAGTTTCAAGCTGGCCTGTTGCTGCTCATTTTAAATCAATCCCAAATCCACATTTTGTAAAGTTGCCTGTATCTGTCATAGAAGATTTGAGTGCTGACCAGCATTATGCGTATAAGATATGTTCTGCTGTAATCGAAGCAGTTGTTGACAGCGACTTGCAATATTTGAAAGTTGGTCCCATAGTTCATTCGCGATGGCTTACCCTCGGTTGTCGCATTCTTAGGTATTACATTTCCATGGATAATCCCTCCTCTAACTTAGAAATCTTAGCACAGTTTTGTCTTCAAGTCTACTTCCCAAGTTGGTTTGAAATCAAGTCAAATAGTCAACTAACTCGTGGTTCTAAAAATTTGTTCAATTTAGTCCAAAGAATTCTTAATGTTCCAAATGAAATCGTTAGGGAAACTGCATTAAAAGTGGTGCAACGAAACGGATTTTTTGCTCACCAGGAAAATATTTTGGTTGGAATGTTAGGAGATGATGATGAGAAAATTAGAATGCTAGGAGTGAACAAAGTTCTTTCAATTCGTCGAGAATTAACATCAGCTGATTCGTCGAATCTCCTTGCTATGAGTGTTAATGAAGAGCATTCTTCAGAATTAACCTGTGATACATCCTCAGCTCTGTCGGTACGCCCATTTAATGTGCCAGTAATCAATCTAACCGCCACTTCGTTTGACAAGATGGTGGACTTGACTTCCTGGCAACATCAGCCTCCTGCAATTGAACACTTAACGGATACAGAAATTGAACAATGCCGAGCAAGGCCATTGAAGCTTGACCATCCATGTCATAATCAGTCTGTGGAACGCCATGTAAAGTTGGTAACAGAGGCATCAGCTCAAGTTGAAGGCTTTGCACGAAGAGATGGGATGATTCGGCAGAAGATTAAATCTCGTAAACTTCTAAAAACATTCAATACTAAAATGCAGTTTTGACATTTTTTATTTTGTGTAGGTAGCGGATAATCGAAAACTTAAGCGGGCTTACTTATGTTTAATGTTTGTGGGCGGCTGGGCGGCAATGGAATGGTGTAAACTAGAGAAGGTATACAGTACAGACAAACTTGCGTGGTATCTTTTCGGACTAGTGTTTTTTTTTATTAATAGAACCCTTGTGTGTGGATTATAAAATTTTAAATTGCAATGAATCTTGCTTTATAATGGGAAAATTCTTTATCACTATGCCTCTGGGTTTACATTTTAGATTCAATTGATATTGTATACCTACATGGGTAAACGTCATTATATTATTGAATATTGCGTAAAGTTTATGTTGTTAAATGTAAGTGGTTGTAATTAGATAAACGTTATTTGAAATGCATTTCGGTACACCAAACTGCTTCTGTTTGTAAAACTTATTACATCTTGCTTCATAAGAAATGCAGACAAAATGCTTGGGTGAAGAGTTTCTCTGCTGGTTAAATAGCTATTTTATATTCCACATTTCTCTTAAGTTTAGTCTACAGCATGTTGTAAAATATACATCAGCGTTAACTGGTATCTGTCCTATTTCAATCTCATTTGTAATAATGGCGGTAATCTAGATTCTATGTGGGCAGATAAGTGCATAAACACAAGCTTATTAACATGATTTTTCAACAAAATGGCAGAAAAAACACATTTTTGGTCATAACTTTTTCTGTGATTAAAACAGACTAAAACTTTCTCTTAGAGCTGATACAAACATGGCAATTACGCAAATTTTGAGCTATGGATGAAGTCTCTACGATAAGCGGTTCTCAAGTTATGGCCTTTTGGGGTAAATTGGCCCCCCTAAAACAGATTTGGGGGTGTTGCTAGCCCCCCTAAAGTGGCAACAGCCCAAAAACATTTTTTGGGGGGTTTTTAGGGTATTTGTCAGGATTTAAGAACTACACTTTTTTCAAATTTTTTTTCACTCCACCCTACTGTTGTAAGCGAAAAATGCTAAAAAGAAACTGAAACTAAAGAAACTATAGGCTTTTTTGTCTCATTTTTGTCATTGGTGAAATTTCAATGGGGAAGGGGGCGAACCCCTAGCCCCCCTCCCCTTGGTTATGCCTATGCTCCAAGTGAGGAAAACAAAAAAAGTGCTCTCAAATTTTCTGCAATGTTTCTGGCGTTTTCCAACGAAATTTCAACTGTTCAAAAAATAGTGCTGTCCTGGAGCCGAGCACAGGCCGATTTTCGAGGACTTGAGGCTTCGAGGCCAAGGCCAAGGACTTGACCTTTGAGGCCAAGGCCAAGGACTTCAAAATATGTCCTCAAGGACGTCCTCGAGGCCAAGCACGTCCTCGAGGACTCCACCTCTGCTGGTTACTGTACTATTAGCAACTGACAATTAACGAAGTTAACCAGATTGCCTACAATGTGCAAAAAATTAGTGTATCCAATGTACCAGTGCTTACCATTGCCAAATCGAGAATTCTAATCTTGCAGTAGTGGATATAGCAGCCAGTAGCGTAGCCAGTGAGCAGGGGGGGCTATTGCCCCCTCATTGGCATGTCGACTAAAATGCATAAGAGAAAAACCACGTTTTTAGGATGACTAAGACTGTTTTATGCACTGAAATGGACTAAATAGTGATTTGAAACATCTTTTGAAACATATATTCGAGGGGGGCTATTTGGCAAAAATAGAACTAAGAAATATATGAAAAATTTGAAAAATGGCCAAAAATAACCAATTAAATTTAATAGCTAGTGTAAAAATGCTTAGCATAGGTGTCATCAACAAAGATACTATAAACTTAGGAGTAGGGGGTGGGGGGAGGAGTTATTCCGTATTAGTTAATTACCAATCATTCCTCTCAAATTTCTTTTCATTAGCCCACTCCCAATTATTTTTCTTTGTAAACTGTAGACGAAATAGATTACTTTTTGTGAGCTTTATTGAGCAATACGATTTTATAATTTACCTGCATCTAAACAAGAGAACTAAAATTTTACCATTAGCCACCTCCCAAATAGCTCATTTATGCTACCAGTTTAATCATGTTTGCTCTGCCAATTTTTATGCCACGTTTTAAAAGAATTATTTTTTAACAAAATAGTCCTAAAATTAAGTTATTTTTGAGAAAAGATGCAAAATTTTTGAGCACTGTGGGCTCCGCCCCCTGTGCCTTCGGCGGCTGGGAGCTTCGCCCCCAGACCCCCATTAGTCTCCGTCGGCTGGGGGCTCCCCCCCAGACCCCCCAAACAGCCCCCCAGTACGAATTTCTGGATTTGCACCTGATAGCAGCCGCTTGGATTCGACCATTGAGCCTGTGGTCTAACACTATGCCGCATTGCTTCCATCTTGTATCAATCCAAACACCATGAACAATCGCTTAGCAAATTAAGAAATGTCCATTACTATGGACTATTTATTCGTCTTCATCCATGTAGTAATTGAGTTCTGTTGAGTTAGTTTTTGTATTGTGTTAAAATAACTGCAGTTTTGTGTATTTCAGATGACTAGAGCTTCGTTTGTTTTGAGCAAATTTAGGTATGGAAAAAGTAGGGAATTTTTTGTTGACTAATGCGTGGGAACCCTGTAAGAGCCAAGTTATTCAGATGGCCACCAAATTTTTTTAATAAAATCCCCAGCGTAGCTTTGTTCTCTTAAATAAAAAAAAGACTAACAATAGTTACGGTCATGGAAGTAATATTATTTTAGGGTGTTTTTAGGACAACATGTCCAAAAAAATTTTGCAACAATTCAGCCATTCTTTTTCAAAGACATTTGTTCATTTTTTTTTTCCGATAAAGTTTCACAAGCTTGTTGGAAAATCTAACTGCCTTGTAATTTTTCAGGTTAAAGGCGATTTGTTTTGTTTTTCTTGCTGTTTGTTTTAAAAGCTCAGGTGGAATGTTTTTCAGTTTGTATGTGTCACAAACATTGACTTAAAGCTGCACGTTTGATATCGTTTGTCATTGCTGGTTCAACTATAACTGCCTTTTGCTGATTGCTGTTGCGGTTATTTGGTAAAACGATATTTGATGTACTGTTTACCGGATAAAAAAGGCTTAAATGCTTGGTTAGCTTTCGTAAACTTTGATCCGTATGCCAAACCGTAAGCACCCATCTTGCTAAAATGTAATCACGTGTCAAAATACGAAATGTAGCGTATAATATTTATTGACCTTTTCAAAGCAGCATCACAACTAAAAACGCATTTTGGGGCGATTATTTTTGGTTCAATTTTTTGCAATACTGTCAAATTGGATAAAAACGATTTTTGGTTCAGAATACAGTGTTTAAATTCAAATTTTAGGCTTACAAAATCTTGGCATTAAATATACGGCATCAAATTTACGAAAGCCAACCAACAAAACGGTTTGTGCAAAGCTGGTGCAATCTTCTTTTCAGTTTGCTCGTGTTACAAACAATGAATTATAATGGCACGTTTACTGTCACTTCTTTGTTGCTGGTTTAGTTAGCTGTTTAATGCTTGTACTATTGCGAAGCATTAAGCAGCTATAATTGAACCACCTACAAAAAAGTGATAATAAACGTGCCATTCTAAATCAATGTTTGTTACACGTGCCCACTCAAGAGAAGATTGCACCAGAATTTTTAAATATGTTTAAAAAGTAAATGTTGTACCGCGACAAAATGCGTTTTAATTTAAACGCCTTCGAATAAAACACCCGAAATATCAACGTCTGCCATTGAAATTTAAACATGTGTTAAACATGTTTACGGTAAACGCGAGCAAAAAAATGGACTGAGAACATGTTATTTGAAATGTTTAAATTGTTTACATTGTAGTGTTTAATTACTATGATGCAGAAACAAGCGCATTTTGACATAGCTGATTTGGTGCCACAAAACATTTAGCTTTTACAGTAGCGTTCATTTTTCGTTCAGCTCAATTTGATGATTTGAGAAGGCAAAAAAATCCAATAGCATCCGATTTGGTCCTAAAACCGGCTGTTGGAAGCTCAGCTTGGGATTATTTTCAACAAGCAAGTATCCGCAAGATAGCTTTCAAAAAGTCAAGCAAATTTTAATTCTTTGTTTTCGCTCATCAATTAAATTTTTTTTGGTGTTACTGTTGCTGAAGGTTCAAAAATTATTGCCAGGCATTTTATAGGTCAAGAAATTTAGCGCTTTTTATATGCAATTGTGTTCAGATAACCTTCTCGTCAGCCACCACCAGCCCTGAAACAATTGATACTAACACCAGCACGTACACTCTTGAGAACTTGCTGGCGAACACGGAGTACAACATCAGCGTTGGCGTTGTAACTTTCCGTGACGGAGTCAACGTCGATGAACCGTTTTTTTCGCAAAATGTAGCTGCATCCACAGGTGATTAAGCCAGGTTATTGCATTGCAGGAAGTAAACCCGGTTGCAGTGTTGCCATAAATCATTCACTTTTCGTCGATCAGGTATTGAGTTAATAGAGCGCCTGCTTTTGAAATTGTTGAATCGAGTTCGATTCCCCATTGAATTAAGCCAATAACTGTAGAAAAAAATGGTATTCGCAGCTTCCTACTAGCCTATTCAGCATTATAAAAAAACAACGTGAGGCTTCCGGCATTGTTTGGTAAACAGGTGGGCAGATTGCAAATCAATTGCTGTCTTCCGGCCCAAACCAGTTTGATAAATAAAAATGTAAAAGTAATTTCTAATTTTGATTATAAAATTACAGCTGTACATGCCAGAGGCAGTTTGGTTTTCTAATTACAGCATTATAAAAATGACCTTTTACATGGTAGCCAAGATACGTAACGTTGGTGACAATTCATTTAAAATCAATGCATACAATTACAATTGGGCCGTGATGAGGTAACACTCAAGAGAAGAGAAAATTACTTTATTTAGTTCACTCTACACTGTTGGGGACAGAAAAGGACTGCAAAAGTAATCGTAATCAGATGCCAAAATGCAGTTTATTTTTTTGATAACAATGAATTAATAAAAATCAACCACACACTACAGTGTTTCAAAATGTTTGACTTTCGCATAAAAAATACTTGTTGTTATAGTACATATTTATCCTCCTGTCACCGGAGAGTGTCAGACGCTAACTATTGGACGATCCGCATACTTTTCATTGCAATGACAATTTCGTGGTGGGAGAAATCCGCTCCTGTTTGGGAGTTTCCAGTGATCAATGTTCTGGTGGATTTCTTCCAACTTTTGTCCAATGATTTTGCTGCTTGTTCGTAGTCACGAAGCAGAGATAATCATCGTAAAGCGTCGTATCTAAGGACGCAATAACGTGACCAGGGTGCGGGTTGAGCCAAGATCAATCAATCGGGGTCCTCGTAAAAACAACGATTCCCCAATTCCACAAATTTTGAATTGTTAATTGTGGGCCATGTATGTAAAAAGTTGGAAATGTAAAATGTCCCAATATTTTATTTCAGACGCGGTTCGTCTTGCTTTTTCTGTTGAGGTGGTTGGACTACCCTACGAAGCTGACTTCGCTAAGATCACATCTGACTCGGCTCAAGAAAGAATTGGTATGATATCACCAGACCTCATCTCACAGTTCAATAATGGCACGTTTCAGTTTGAACTGACAAGCGTAGAAATTTTTGCTCTTAGGTAATTATTGCTTTGTATTTTAATGTTTTAACGTAATGTTTTTACTGGATTCTATTTGAAGAAGAAACCCCTGATGATCCCGATTACCAGTGAAACAGACTGTAGGGTTTTGAAATTTTTTTAATGTAATTTTTGACTCGTACTGTATTATGGTATTTGCTGAGGCCTACTCTGTCCAGCACTTTTTTGAATCAATTGAATTCACTCTGCACTCATTATGATATTAAATTGAATCTAATCTAATTTACAATAGTTGACTAAATTGTGAAAGATAACAGAGGTGGAGTCCTCGAGGACGTCCTTGGCCTCGAGGACGTCCTCGACGACACATTTTGAAATCCTTGGCCTCGAAGCCTCAAGTTCTTGGTCTTGGCCTTGGCCTCGAAGCCTTAGGTCCTCGAAAATTTCCCTGTCCTCAAATCGAGGACAGCACTATTTTTGAACCGTTGAAATTTTGTTGGAAAACGCCAAAAACCTCGCGGAAAATTTGCAAATACCTTTTTGGTTTTGCGTAATTGGAGCATAGGCTTAGCCAAGCGGACCTCCCCCCCAATTGAAATTTCACCAATGACAAAAATGTGACAAAAAAGCCTATTGTTTCTTCAGTTTCAGTTTCTTTGCATTTTTCGCTTTCACCAGTAGCGAGCAATAATATGAAAGATCAGGGGCTCCGGGACCCCCTCAAATCAATTTTTGCCCGCAAATTTAGACGTAAACCAGGAAGAAATGGATAGTTTTTGTCGTAAAAGTTGCTATCTTAGGATCACATCTAGCCTTTTCATGAATGTAATGCATTAACCAACGCTGGATTTACCACAATATGGTGCAGTACCAGCTAAGGGGTCTGCGCTCAAATCTTAAGACTTTTTATGGTCTTCATTTACATTTGGCAGAAAGATGTTGCAAAAATCTCCAAAGTGCCAGGGGTCCAGTGCGATGTAAATCCAGCCCGGCAATAACATGGTTAGTAAGCGTAACCATCTATTGTACTATTTCTCGATAACAAATCAGTAATTCACCTCCACCTCGCCAGTTTATATGCACAAAATACTTTTTAAAAAATTAGCCATGGAAAATGCTGATTGAACAAATCGTTGAACTTCAATTGAGGGAGCCTGGGCCCCCTGGCCTAACTTGCACTTCTATAACTGGTTATTTTCATGACAAAACAAAAATCTTTAAGGAAAATCTTCGAGTGGGTTTTCATTTACTGCTAAAATGTTGCACGAGACAATGCACCTTACTTCCCCCTACCTGGACCAAATCACGTACAATTAAAATTTAACACCAAAATGCAAGATGTTAAACGTGGTTTGGACTTAAATTGCAACTAGAAGGAGGATTAAACAATTTCATTTTTTCAATTGGCTTTCAAATGTCAAAAATCTAATGCTTTCAAATGGCTCTAAACATGTGCAAAATGTGATTCGATGGCATTAAAATAGCTGTTTTTTCCAAAAAATTACAAAAAATCGCCCAACAGCTGAGGCTTCGCCCCTAGACCCCCAAAGCCTCCGGCGGCTGGGAGCCCCGCCCCCAGACCTACCGTCTGTGATACGTTTGAGTTACACTGGCTTTCTCAAAACGTCTCCAAAGTTACGTAATTGCACTTTTCAACTATATTAGTTTAAGCCCTCTCCCTTTGCAAAATTCTGATTAAGTGCCAACAGGCAATTTTTGATAACGTCATTGCATGTGATTTGTGGTGTAGGCCTCCCCAATCAAAAATTCTGGCTACGCCTATAAATTGGAGATTGCCTGAAAAACTTTTTTGAAGACCTTTTTTTTGAGAACACTTGAGGCTGTGTCCTTGGGGCTTGGCCTTGGCCTCGAGCATTCCTGTCCTTGGCCTCGAAAGGGTCTGTCCTCGGAAAGCCTGTTCTTGGCCTCGGATTTTTTTTGTGTCCTTGGCCTCGAGCCTTGTGTCCTCGACTCCACCTCTGAAAGATGAGTGGAATAAATGAAAAAACTTTTTTCGTTTGTAAATACGATTTAAATTAAAATTTAGTGACTAAGCTGCTGAACGGTATAAATTTGAAACATATGAAAAGTGTGCTACACCTTGACAAGCTTATGCCACCACTTCCCGTATATTTGTCAGTGATGAAATGGAAAAAGAAAAATGAGAAAGAAGAATTAAAATCAGTAACAAAAGACCAAACTAAAAAATTTGGTACAGATTTGGAAACGGAAAACGGAAGTTGCCGAGCGAAGCAGATAAATGTTCATTATCACAATTTTGAGAGAAACTGTTTGAAGAGCTTTTTATTACACTATCACCACTGCAATCTACGCAGTATCACACCATCATATGCTTTGCGTAATTAATTGGACTTATTTTTCAATCATTATAATAATTAATTTCAGAAATGGCAGCACTATCGCCGGCGTTGAAGGGAACACTAACGCTACAGATCCAGCTGTCGCGAACACTGATGTCTCTTCTGCTTTCAATGGGTCTAACGATTTCGCTGATTCAAAGACACGTGAGTTTCGAATTTGATTTTTTGTTTTTGGAAATGATTTTGATTTTTTTATAGATCGATCTACTTTTTGAATAAACAGTAACTCAACATACTGTACGGCAGATAAGCCTCTTTTTTGCAGCACTTTTGTGATTTATAATCAAAGTCGATGATTTTGACTGCTTGCTGAATCTTTGTTGCTTTTCTCTATTTTTTTCAGTAACTCGTCCTAATACACCTAACATTACGGACATCACAAGCATCACAGCGTCTTCAGCAAATGTGACGTTTACAGAAGTAACCGGTGCTGCTGGGTACGAGATTCGAGGTACGTTTTGGAAAAGTTTATTTGTTTATTATAGTTAATTTTGTGTACAAAAAATATTTCTCCACTTTAAACAAATTGGTTGTGGTTGTAAGTTAATTAAAGATTTTAAACATTTTTACTTCAATCTGTTGCAAATGTTGTGTTTTATTTTTGAACGCTTTATTAATAATAATAATAACAACAGAAATTTGTATAGCGCCCTTTCCTGAAGTGAATCGGATCAAAGTCGCTTTAGAGAAAATCAAAAAGCAGTTCACACAAAAAGCACTGTAAAAATATCAACATATTCAGGGTGATTTTTTTTATTTTCGCATTCTATCTCCCTTAACAAAAACGAAGAACTATTAACCCTCAACCTGGAAACCGATAAGGAAACAAAAAAGGATTACAGAAAACACCAACAAGAAAACAAGCATGGGAGTATAGATGGAGAAAATAAAAACAAGTTTAAAATAGATTGATTGTGGGCAAAACCTCAGAACATAAATAGGAAACGTAGGAAAAGCTGAAACACTTTGTTGCGGGTCAACTGGCCTAGTCAATATTATATTCATTAAGGTATAGTAGTGCTATTAGCGATAAACAGGCAGTGGAGTCAGTTGCTGGACTTATAGCACATTAAGTACACAGTTTGAGAGGATAATGGAACACCATAAAATGAGTATCGAAGTACTAATACTGAGCATAGCAAAATATTTAAGTACATCTAAGCTTCAACAAACACTTGAGTAAAAAAATAAGTTTTCTGCAAAGTTTTGATTTGAGTTAAGGATTCAGCATTTTTAATATAAGTAGGTAAATCGTTCCATAACCGAGGGCCACTTACACTAACTCTACAATCACCAAATTTTGAAGAGGAGCGAGGTACAGCCAAAAGATTTGTATCACGAGAACGTAAGGCTCGAGTAGGTACATACCTAGATATTAAATCAACTACATTTGAAGGTGATTGACCATTTAAAATTTTAAACACTTGTATCAGAATTTTGAATTTAACTTGACGTTGGACAGGCAACCAGTGCAGTTTCATTAAAACAGGAGTTATGTGAGCAGATTTACGGATACACGAAACCAATCTAGCAGCAGTATTTTGCACTCTTTGCAATTGGTTCAATAAACAATCAGGCAAATCATGATAAAGAGCATTACAATAGTCCAGATGAGAAATAATTAGGTTATTAACCAACATTTTTCAACTATCTTCATCGAGATACTTTCTGATCTTGCCAGTATTACGGATTTTGAAAAAACATTTTTTAATAATACTTTTGATCTGGCCCTCCGCGGATAGATTGCTGTCTAGCAGAACACCAGGATTTTTAACACAAATGTATGAAGTCAGAAGAAAATCAACGCTACTGAACGCACTCGCAACAGAACTAGATTGTTTACTAGTACGACCAAACAGAATGCATTGAGTTTTGCTATCATTTAGCATTAATTTGTTACAGTATAGCCACTGCTCTACTGCTTTCAAACAATATGTGAGTACGTTAGCATCTAAGGTCTTGTCAACATCAAAGCTAACATAAAACTGCCCATCATCGACATAAAAGTGGTAACTAAAACCAAACTTATAGATTATGCTGGCAAGTGGTTTAATGTAAAGAGTAAACAGTATAGGAGCAAGCACTGAGCCATGAGGTAGACCAGAAAACAGGTGAAACGAGCGAGATGTATTATTGTTTACATCCACACAATGACTTCTGTTATTCAGATAAAAACGAAACCAAAATAGCACTGAATTTTTAATGCCAAAATGATGAGATAATCTGTGAAGAAAGATGTTGTTATCAATAGTGTCAAAAGCACCTGACATGTCAATCATTATCAAAGCAGTAAAACATTTATTATCCAGAGCAAATAGTATGTGATCAGTAATTCTGATGAGAGCAGTTTTAGTCAAAAAACCGGGCCTATAAGCAGATTGAAATTTGTCATGAATGTTATTGATTGCTAGATGCTCATTTAACTGCTCAGTTAGGGTGCGTTTAGACTGGACGCGAAGCAACGCGAAGCGAAGGTTGGCGACCTTCGCGAGTGGTCGATTACGTCACTCGCGAAGGTTGCCAACCTTCGCGAGAGGTTGCTAATCTTCGCGACTGGTCGCTTCATAGGCTAATTTCAATAACTTACTTTTAAAATGTATTCAATGAGCAGAAAGCTTTGTGTACTTTATTATTGAAGAGCTATTATAGTAATCACAGGTTCTGTTTCGTCATAGAGCGCTGGAATTACCGGTAAATCGAAAATTGAGTGTATATTGTGTTATTACGCAATAACCGTGAAGAAGAGTCTAGACTAATTATAGCTCAGGTTACAAAACAATCTTGAGAAAAAAGTTTGTAAAGTATAAGTGAAAAACGAAGTACAGTAGATCGAATTTGGTAATGAAAAGACTAGTCTTTTCTTCAAAAACGTAGTAGTACCATAGTACTTAGCCTATTTACTAGCTATCAATGATATGTTTAGATCCTTCAACTGAAAACTTGCCATAATCTGTCTTCACGATGACAGTTCTGGGTTTTGATCCAAAAACGCAAAAAGCTGGTAGCAGATGTCAAAAGTTCTCTTTAGGTGTTTACTCAGTTAACAAATCCTTAAACGCTTTCACCATCCATGTCTCATTATGGTAGTGGTAGATCAACCGGTATCTTGTAGAGTGTAAACCAATAGGCTAGTCTACCTGTCTACAGGTACATTTAAAGCATAAACTATGTTGTTTTTTTGATGTGATGTTTCTTTTTCAGGCAAGCATGTTATGATACCTGTAGTAAGCTTAAACAGTTGTTGGTATGTGTCATTTAGTGCTGTTTATGAAGACTCCCAATGTTAACGCTATGAGTGAAAATGAAAGCTGGATTTGTCATCAGTTATGTAGTGAATTTTTTGCTTATTGTGCAATGGATTGCTGTGTTGATTTGCTGGAGAAAGCAAAAAAACATTGCAGTTTTTGCATGATTTGACACTATCATCGAAGGACAAGAATTTAGCACAGTAATACTAGCAGTTGCTTTGAGGAAAAGTCAGCTTCTAAAACTAAGTTTGGTTTTTTACTCGCTAGCGGAGCGCTTATCGATATTTAGTGCGAAGTTAAATGCTTTTGAGAGCATTTTATTAGTTTGCATTTTCTTGTGGTACCAGTAGGCTACGTTGCGACGGTCGCGTTTACCTCAAAGGGCTTCGCTCCAAACCACCGTTTGTAAGACATAGACAAATTAATAGCTGTAAGGTCAAGCCCCCTCTTAGCAAGTTTTTGGTTATGCTCCTGATAAAAAAAAAACATTTAGATTTTTTTATGTGAAAATTGTTACTCAAGCATCTGAATAAAAGTGTTGTTAGTTCTCACATTTTCATGTAACTGACGCTTTCTTCCCCAGTCCAATTATTTTCATTATAAATGCTTAATCAAGTTTTTTTGTTTAGTGGTGACTAATGAGAATGGAACAATATTAATGAACTTGCTTGGCGGGTACTTCTCTACCAATAATTGTAATTTCAGCAAAAAAATAGAACTCACTTTCTACTGGTTAGATATATATTGGCTTTCTAGTTCATCTAAATACACTGACTGTAATTATAATGATTGAACTTCAGACTTAAAATTGTTTACTTTGTCACTTTATTCACCATGTAAAGCAGTAAAAATTTTAAGAGACAGTAAAAATGTTTTGAAATTCACAAACAACTAAATTCAGATATTACACAAAGACACAGTAAATGAATATTTAACACATTTGACACTTCTATTTTCATCACATAGGACTGGAGTGAAAAATCACTACCACCAGACCACAATATTCATGATTATAAAACTTGGGATAGTCCAAAACCATTGCTTCCAGTTCAACTTGATCACTGTCACAAACCTTCAGAATCAAGAAGACTTTTAAGAGGACATTCAGAAGAAAAAATTCCATGTTTGTAGCTATTCAAAGAAATGACTACTAATTGGCCAATCCAAAAGTTCATAGAAATTTTTCGATTTTTTGTATCTTTCTAGCTCTATTGTATGTAGCAGTGTAGCTTGAAACCAATTCTAAATACAGTTTTATTCACCAAGTTGGCTTGGTCAAGCAGACAGTGAAAAAAGTTTTGCGAGTTTTCCAGTATTCAAGGAATTGTTCAATTGTGGTTCCTTCAAAAGAACAAGCTAACGAACAATGGGTTAAAACACTATCAACACATTCAAAACTAGCCTGTTGGTGGGTTATTTTATATTCTGAAAAAAACAACTTTATGTTAGTTTAAGTTTACTTTAAGACAAAAAAGCAAAAGCTGCTTAGCCAAAAGAACCACTGAACTGATACAATAGCTTCTGCTATGTTGCCCAGAAAAAAAGTTTTGTTTTAAAAGCTAGATGTCGTGGGGCTAAGCCTACTGCTTTGTTGTATTCATTATAATGAAGCTTTGAGATCTAGCATAGCTATGAAAAATCACTCTAGGATTTACAGCCTTAGCTGTCTAGATCCGAATTAACTTGGCTAGCCTAGGGCTATCGCAAATCTAACTTTTCCAACAACCTACTCTTTGGACTGACAAATAGGCGCTAAACCATACAAATATACTATTAACATTATTTTCTAGCAAACTGCGATTGTAAAAATCCAATCAGTGATTTAGTAGGTTATCTTACTACAGCCTGCAAGCAAGCGCTGTTGCGCAACTGCTTGGGAAGGTTGCAACCGGTTGCAACCTTTCGCTAGCTTTCGCGAGCTGTTGATGACGTCAAATTTTGGTTGCTTCGCGTCGCTTCGCGTCCAGTCTAAACGCACTCTTACTACTTTTTCTACTACTTTTTCTCGTACTTTAGACAAAAATGATAAATAAGATATTGGTCTATAATTAGCAAGAGTGTCCGGATCTAAATTGTGGCTTTTCAATAAGGAAGAAATGATGGCTTTTTTGAATTTCAAGTGGACTTGTGAAGATTTCAGGGAGGTGTTGATGATGACAGTGATTGCAGTAATGACAACAAAAGAGCATTTTTTCAGAAGAGCAGCAGGAAGAGGATCTAATTTACAATTTGTTGAGTTTAATGAGTGCAGAAAGTTGTTTACATCAGCAATAGTGACAGGATTAAACTGGTCAAAAGTAGTCCCGACAAAGACCACATCATTCTCTCCAGGAGCACAGACAGCAGATTGATTAGTACTTAAATACTGATGAAACGTAATAATTTTGCTTTGAAAAAAATTAGCAAATGCATTTAGAAGCTCAAGTGTTGGACAGATCTGAGGCAGTTTATTTGATGAACAAGATTTTAAAAATTTGCCAACTATTTGATACAGTTTCTTGGTGTCTTTTTCACAGATGTTGATGCTGGAACGAATAAAAGATTTTTTAGAATTGAACTGCAGTTTATTGAATTTAGCACATTGTTCTTTGAAAGCCAGTTTGTGACATAATAATTTTGATTTCTTCCACAGTCTTTCTAATTTTGGACATAATTTCTTAGCATTTTCCAGATCAACATTATACCAAGGAAAAGTAGTGCGCATCTGAATACGTTTCTCTACGATAGAAGCTAGTGTGTCAAGAGCCTCAGTCATAACATTGTTGTAAAGGTTTACTTGAGTATCTACATCTTTAATCAGTTGAATCGATGATAGCTTCTGAGATGTAGTATTGTTCAGTACATCAACATCAATGGCTTTCAAGTTTCTGTATTTAATAGTTTTGCATTTGGTTGATTTAACAGAAAGAGCAAGCTTGCAAGTTACAGCAAAATGGTCTAAGGTTTTTCCAGATATGGAATCAGCTATAAAAGTCTCATGTACACCAGGTTTGGCAGATAGTGAAGAAGAAGTTTCCAAAGTTGCTACAAAGTCTAATATATGGCCACATACATGAGTAGCGGTGTCTATATGCTGAAGAAAATTGTGAGAATCCGGTATTGAAATAAAGTGGTTAGTGTCCGGTGAATTTGAGTTTTCCAAGTGAAAATTTATGTCCCCAGTTAATAAAATATCCTGTTTTAGAAGCATTAAATGATTAAGATAATCTTCCCAGTAATTAAAAAAGGAAGAGTTCGAGAAGCCATTTGATTTTGAAAGTGGTAGTCTGTAGATGATTCCAATAAAAGTTACCTTGTTGTTTAAAGCTATACTGCAGTTTTGGAATTCAAAGTTGGAATAATTCATTTCTTTAGAAAAGTGTTCTTTGACTACAATATTATCTTTAAAAATAATAGCCAATCCACCTTCTATTTTGCCTGCACGTGGTCGATGAAATAATTTGTAGCCCTTGGGGATTAGCTCGTTCAGCATTGCTGATGAGGTGTGGTCTGCAAGCCATGTTTCAGTAATTGCACAAATATCAATATTCTTGGGAAGAATAAAATCTGAAATTGCCAAAGTTTTGTTGTTGAGAGATTTAGCATTTAAATAGCAGAGATTCAAGAAGACACCACTTACATTTATTTCTTTTACTAAGTTACTCATGTATGTGGCCATATATTAGACTTTGTAGCAACTTTGGAAACTTCTTCTTCACTATCTGCCAAACCTGGTGTACATGAGACTTTTATAGCTGATTCCATATCTGGAAAAACCTTAGACCATTTTGCTGTAACTTGCAAGCTTGCTCCCCGAATCTACTCAACGTTGTACCTTTTCGATACAACAAATTTTCAAACGTAAAATTACATGCTAATTTCTTTTTCGAATTCCTTCGAATTTCTTGACTTTTCCTACTTTTTAATATATTTTCATTCGATATCAAAATCAATGCGCTGCACCAAGTACATTTTGAGTAATAACGCATTTCTGCAACATGTATATGAATTTTTGCATTTGACGCACACTTAATCCGCTTATCTTGGACTACTAGTTGTTTGCTTTTGAACAACTGCTCTGTTTAGAGGGTGTGCGTTGCTCGGTCACGTGATTGTGTAAGTGTAAACAGATTAGCGAAAAATAAACAGACCATTTCCTAACCATCCTAATGAAATGATTTTATTTATTTCGAGTAGAATTTGCTTTTTTTTATCAAGCAAATCATGTAAAGTTCAAACCAGAAACTGTGTGTTTTTTATTTTTGAGACTCTTGCAAAGCAAAAAACTATAAACCAAATTAAAAAAAGCATATAATAGTAATAATAATAACGACAGCACGAGTTACATTTAGATATACGCATACGCAATAGCGGGGTCAAGATACTAGAATAATACAGCAGGACTATGGTAAGGGAGCGTATTAGCAAAATTGAGGGACGCTGGAGAAAGAAAGATGTTGTTGTCAACAGTTTTTCCGCACCGTAAATTGGCAGGAGAGCGGCTGCATTATTGCTTTTAGTTTTACCCCATTAGCATATAGCTATTATGAACAATTTGATACCATTATTTCCATTTTGCCAATATAATGAGACAGCAAATGTATATTTTAGTTTTTTTGTAAAGGCACTGCTGCTTTCGCTCTTCATTTATCTCATTTATACTTGGGAACTGGGAAAGCATAAAAGCAACAAGTCACTATATGTATGCAATGAATGAATTTGTGCCCGTTTAGGAATTCCACTGTTCAAAGTTTTCGGTTTTGTCCTTGGTTCTTAGCATGCCATGTTGCTTCTTATTATTTCCACCAACCAAAGATAAGCGATAAAGCGTCTTATTCAAGGACGAAATCACGTACTGAGGGTGTGAGTTGAACCAAAAGATTTCTTGATCATGATGGTCATTGAAAAACGGCACATATAACCACTTGGCCGCAGATTGCTTTTACAATATACCGTAAGGGTTGCAAAAAATAAAAATAAAACCGGTAATAAAAATAGTGAAAAAACTGAAAATGCCGTATAGATATAATTTCGGGTTTAGATTCAAACTATGTGGGTTGGATTGGCTCTTCTAATAAAAGTGGCACTTATTATTTACAGATAAATTTGCAATTATTTTTTGCAAAATATTTATAAATTTACGATTTCTTAGTCTAATTTTTCAAACTTATTATTCTTCCAAACTGTAATGGCGGAAGAAATTTTTACAACTGAGGAAGCATTAGATGAATTGCTCCAAAATTATGAAAACGATGATGGAGAAGAGCCAGGCATTGAAGCTCCGACGATTATGGGAGAACATACAGGCTTGAGTTCTTCCGAAAGCGAAAGTGACGACGAAGAATCTTTACAAGAAGAAAATTTACCGCAAAGGAGTCGAAGGCGGATTAGAGCTACGAGGTCGAAGCGATTAGTTCGATCCCTATGCTCTGCTCTAAATCCAGCAAATTACGATGAAATTCCAACCGCTGTCAACACTATGAAAACGTACACAAGTTTTTTGGAAAAGCCGTCACCAAACGCGAAAACCATAACTTGGGTGAATGCAAGAAATACTGTTACTGTTGGTAGACAGCCAAGGTCTTCTGTCATATTGGGGAGGCCCGGTCCGATTGGGGCCGCTCGCTCCGCAACTGATTGCCTTCAGTCATGGGAGCTTTTTTTACAAATGGAATGCTGGAGTCGATTGTTCGTTTCACCAACAAACGCATTCAAACGGCACGCCAAGCTTTTTTACAAATTTCAGCTTCCCTGCAGTCTTTTACAAGAGACACAGATGTAATTGAAATGCGTGCTTTTATAGGCCTTTTATATCTACGTCGATTGGCTGGTTTGAATAACCATGACATTGCTCATTTATATCATCCGACAATGGGACCACCACATTTCGGGGCAACGATGGGGAAAAATCGACTTCAGTTTCTATACGTCTGCATATCTTTCGATGATTTTGACACGAGAGAACAGCGATGGAAAAACGATCGATTTGCAGCAATCAGAGAATTGTTTGAAATTTTTAATAAAAATTGCTCCAAATGTATCCTTCCGGAAGAGTACCTCTGCATTGACGAGACGTTATATCCCACCAGAAACAAAATCAGCTTTCGACAATACAACCCCAGCAAACCGGCTAAATACGGTTTGCTGTTCAAATTGATCAATGCAGTTACGTATACATACACGCACTGTATTATTCCATACTATGGAAAACCCACCGAAGAACCAACCACTTATTATGTCAAAGGGGTGGAAGACACTGTAAAGTATCTAGTTCAAAATCTTCAGGACCATGTTGACGTGCAAGGGCGCAATATTACTTTTGACCATTACTACACAAGCGTATCACTAGCTGAATGGCTCTTATCGCACAATATATCATGCGTCGGTATTTTTCAGTCAAACAGAAGAGGGATTCCCACGGAAATAAAAACCAGCGATGACAGAGAAATATTTTCCTATCAATTTTTCTGGGAGTCGATGGAGAACAAATTGATGCTTCACTCCTATGTTGTCACCACTAAGAACTCAAGCAAACGCAATGTATTATTGCTGTCTACAGCACAGCCTATTTTTGGTGTCACAAAAGACGACGGGAAAAAGAAACCAGCTATTTACAAACTGTATGATTTTACGAAAGGAGGAACTGATGTCATGGACCGCAGGATTGGTTCCTATACATGTACGGCCAAGTCCAATCGTTGGACTTTGACGGCATTTGCATACATGTTAGATGTATGCCGGGTCAATGCGAGCACTGTTCTTGCTCTGAACGAAAATGCTAATCCACGAAATCAAGATTCACATACTTTCGGCATGGATTTGGCTCTATCGTTGATACGACCACATATTCAAAGAAGATCGTTAGCAGGCCTTCGCATTAGCGTTAAGAACAAAATGTCCGTGGTTCTTGGTTATGACGTGGAAACTTCCCAAAACCAGCAGGTGGCTAGGGCTTCTTCAATGGCCAGTTCAGAGGACGACTTGCATCCAAGAAAACGTGCCAAAGTATCTAGATGCAAGCGATGTAAGAGGGAAGCCACCGGACCTGATCGCCGCTCCAAAGTACAAGGCATGAGCCAAAGTAAAAACCAATGCCAACTTTGTACGGCACCTACGTGTTTAGACCATTCAATTCAAATTTGTGTAGAATGCTTCACGTCTTTGCAAGAAACAAACTCGCAGCAGTGATACCTGTATTTATTTTTTCCGCTTGCTATAATAATGTTAGTATTTGTGCTTGTTTGTGTGTCGCTATTTAGTCAAGGTTTTCGCTAAACATTATTTGTTCACCTATTTATCACTGAACTGCAGCCTAATTTGATACGTAATTGTTTTGACAGTGTAAACTACATACAGATAAAATTGTTACAAGAAGGAAACTAACAAAGGCGATTTTTATTTTTTCCGCTTGCTAAGATGATTGCTAGCATCATTCTGTGACTCTGTGCTTGTTTAGTGCTTACTCGCTGAAATTGCTTCCGAATTTTGTTCTATAAAATCAGCGTAATGCTTTTACTCATAAACTTTTTGAAAAATGAATCGTATTGCTAACAACAAAGTTGCTAAATTGTTAGTTTTGCCTTTCTAGTTTAGGCTAGAGTGGCCAACCTTTTTTCAATCGGTTATCAGAAATCATGCGATTATTTATTATGGAACTGAAAGTGAACAACATTAGTGACTAGCGCTATAGCAGTAAAGAATCGGAGCTGTTGCTTCATAGGTGTTGTGCACATAGTGGGTGAGTTTTACGAAAACACACTGTGAAATATTATGCAGTAGCCAGTAAGCATATTGGCGAAGCAAAATATTAGCAGAGAAGGACAGAAGAATGTCTTCCAATCAAAACTATGCAGTAATCAAAACAATCAAAATATCTGGCGAGTTTTGGTTATACAAATTGAATGGAAAGTTCATCAATTATTTGCTAAACCTTATTTGCTAAACATCAATTATTTGCTAAACAATAGAATCGCAGAACAATTTTGAGATCGAAGTGATATGACAAACTAACATTTTCTGTAACGTTTTTGTGTTGTTTGAAAATATGCTGATTTTTCAACCATATGGTAGCAAAAGCTTTCTGGAATTTGCCCCTGTCTGCACATAAGACTATACGGCGAAGAAAAAAAAAACATTGGCCAGTTCGATGCATTTCAAAATCATGTACTTTGAAACTGTGTAAAATTTACAAATAATTATAATTAATTATACAGCGAAGACCTGGCTTTGACTGCCAAGATTTGCTACAATTGTGTTCGCAATATTTTCTTCATAGTCCAAAATTTCTCACAGTTGTAAACTCCGGAATTTCTCGTTTGTTGAAATGCTTGTTTTGATCTTGATTTTTGTTTGTTTGGATGTGTAACGCTTAGGGATGTAACGCGACCCTAACAGATGAAAAACATGTAGCAATATAGTTATCACTTAACCACTAGCTAAGGATTGTTCAAATATCATATGACGATTTTTTGGCAAATTTGAACCGCCTCATATGACGATATTATTACGTCATACCCTATCCTTTTTAGTTCGATCTAAAGCATCGTCCACATTCCTCTTCCCTTCAGGCGTCGAATGGTATTTGAACAGATTCTAAGACTGAGAGTCATTATTACTGTCATGTATGTCAAATGTTGGTTTTTGGAAATACGGCAATTTTGGCAAGTTGTAACTTATTCCAATTTTTTTCTCGGTTATTTTGATTGCAATTAATGAATTTATCAAATAATGCAAGTAACCGCGGCCAGATAGCCAAGCGGTGACGCGTTCGTCTCTGGAGCGGGAGCTCTGGTTCAAATCCTGGGCCGGTCAAATTGGATACAGAGTTGCCAACGACTCGCCAGCGTTGCGACATTTCTTTGAAAAGAGCTGTGTCGCCCAGGAGCACTGTGGCGGCGATGGGCTCCTCTATCTCGTCACACGCTTACGCGTAAAATACAGCGAAGTATAATGAAAATTTGATTTTTTTAATGCAATTGATGAAATTTCAATGATTGTTGCATGAATGAAAGCTACTGCAATATTTACCACCACCTAATACGCTATACCTCAACGGTTTTTTACCTTTGGTGTTAATTAAAACAATACTGTAACATGTGTTAGTTAATTAACGTCACTGCTTTTTGTATTATAATGTTGCTGTGTGCTAGTTGTAGCTTTCATTACATTGCATTTTACCATTTTATGTGCATATTGCAGTGTTTCATTGGTATCTTTTATTAGGGCTAAGAACAGGAAACGAATCTACCTATCCCAATAGGCACATATACAGTAGCCTATCTGGACACCATGCAGCAGCCTAGTAAGAGACTTTTCTTAGACACAAACACGGTATCATGACATGAGCCTGTAGTATAATGTCCTTCTTCGGGCCAGGCGTTATGTTCTGATCCGGACTTAGTGAGATTTTTTCCTATAGGGACAAGTAAGATATTCTGAAATAAAACTAGTAAGAATATTTTCTCAGAATCAGGATAAATATTCCAACATGAGCAAAGTTAGATATTCTTACTTGGCCATGGTGTGGAGTGTGTGTACGAGTCATGTATGACATTGATATGATATCCAAGCATGGAGTTCAGGTGCTGGCCAGAGTAGAATATCACACTTGGCAATCAAACAAAATTCAGACTAAATTCAAGCATGATATTCATGTACAATACAAACGTAATTTTCATGTTTGGCTCTAGTTTGAAGATCGCACATGGCCCGTGTCTTATACACTGACATACCCCAGAGATAATACATAGATACATCTCAGGCTTATCTTAGAAGATTTATGTCTGGCCCAGATACGTAGGCCTATCTCAGAAATGCCATACCTGGCTCAGGGAAAAATTTTTGACTGCATGTCACGACTCACGAGGATAATGATTGCGCTTTGCAACAAGTGAAATATTCTGAATAAAAATTGTCGTTAAATCACCATCGTAACTATATACAAAAACATCATCGATTGAAACATTTTTGGAAAATTACACCGGTCCTTGTATTTTGTCGAGTGATTATTACGACTCATTTGCAGCAAACTATCGGAACAATATTTTGTAATTTCCAAATATTCCGTCGCCTATTATTACCAGTTGCATCTTTCTACCATATTGTGATAGACGGAATTTGAATTTGCGAAGGGAATAGCATATTGCTGCAAAGTATAGGGTACGTACTGAAAAATATACTGAAAAAATTATAACAATAACGTATACTGTATTGCGAAACGCCCTAACCGGAAATAAACCTTATCAGAGGTGCACGATAAACAACGAAAAAAGAAAAAAACAGTTTCACACTAAAAACACCACAAATGTGAAGAGTTTTATTTCTTCTTCCACCGACCTAAAAATAGCAATAGTGGAACCAGGCTCGTAGCCAGAATTTTTTTTCAGGGGGGCCCGCTTGGGCACACAATTTTACTACGTTTATGTAGTCGAATTTCCATGGTAACTCATTTATCACCATCCTTGTTACGTCTAAGAAGCGCTATTTTTGACTCGCCACCTTGGTATGTGCTCAAAACAAAGGTATTTTTTGCATCGGTAAATGAATGGTTTTATTAATAATTAGGCCTACGAAATTTTTTCACATAAAATTTAAAATCTTTTGGCCAAGTTCAGCGGGCGCAAGATTTTCATAGGGGGCCCAAGGTGTTACAGGGGGCTGCGCCCCCCTCCCCCGGACCTGTGGCTACGGGCCTGAGTGGAAACACTATTTGAATGTATAGGGTAGGCTATTAGTTACTATTTTATAAGTTATGATAATGGATGGAAATCACCGCGATAATAATAATTCTGTAGTCTGTAATGTTGAGAGTAAAATCAAAATGAGCAAACAAACCTTATCTCATTTTGTAACTATTCTCGCAATCTTGAATATTCATTGTAATTTGTAAACAAAGAACAACATCAGGCAACAACTGAATTACAGAATTGTTTGCACATGAGCAAAGAAATTGGTTTAGTGTTTACCAAAGCTCTAAGGTAAACAGCTTGCGTCTCTCCGCTGGTTAGTGGTCACGTGTTCTAATCGGATTATCTCGGATTTGCGTCAAAAAGTCAATAGAAACTTGTGTTTTCGGTATAGTTGCGTATTAAAATTCATTTATTGTCCTTATCAAATATTAATAAATTGATAAAAAGCATTTTGCCAAAATCAGCAATAAATTTGGCGTTAATTTGCGAAAACCGCTTCTTGATATCTTCAGTAGTATTCGAGATAAAATCGATCAGAGTTTGTTGTACCTTTTCGATACAACGTTGAGTAAACTGAGTAAAAAAAGACCTTGAGTAGATTCGGGTTAATCAGTTGAATCGATGATAGCTTCTGAGATGTAGTATTGTTCAGTACATCAACATCAATGGCTTTCAAGTTTCTGTATTTAATAGTTTTGCATTTGGTTGATTTAACAGAAAGAGCAAGCTTGCAAGTTACAGCAAAATGGTCTAAGGTTTTTCCAGATATGGAATCAGCTATAAAAGTCTCATGTACACCAGGTTTGGCAGATAGTGAAGAAGAAGTTTCCAAAGTTGCTACAAAGTCTAATATATGGCCACATACATGAGTAGCGGTGTCTATATGCTGAAGAAAATTGTGAGAATCCGGTATTGAAATAAAGTGGTTAGTGTCCGGTGAATTTGAGTTTTCCAAGTGAAAATTTATGTCCCCAGTTAATAAAATATCCTGTTTTAGAAGCATTAAATGATTAAGATAATCTTCCCAGTAATTAAAAAAGGAAGAGTTCGAGAAGCCATTTGATTTTGAAAGTGGTAGTCTGTAGATGATTCCAATAAAAGTTACCTTGTTGTTTAAAGCTATACTGCAGTTTTGGAATTCAAAGTTGGAATAATTCATTTCTTTAGAAAAGTGTTCTTTGACTACAATATTATCTTTAAAAATAATAGCCAATCCACCTTCTATTTTGCCTGCACGTGGTCGATGAAATAATTTGTAGCCCTTGGGGATTAGCTCGTTCAGCATTGCTGATGAGGTGTGGTCTGCAAGCCATGTTTCAGTAATTGCACAAATATCAATATTCTTGGGAAGAATAAAATCTGAAATTGCCAAAGTTTTGTTGTTGAGAGATTTAGCATTTAAATAGCAGAGATTCAAGAAGACACCACTTACATTTATTTCTTTTACTAAGTCGGTTTTCAGATTTGAAAAGTTACTTCCTTTGAATTAAGTGATTTGATTTTAAGATTTGTTGGAGATAGAACGAGCATTTAAGCAGCAGAACTTTATTGAGTTATTCACAATTTCTGGTTTTCGTAAGTTTATTCATAAATAATACAACATAGAATAAAATGTATTGTAAGGAAACTCTATTTTGCAGGTGCTCAAAATCGATGCTGACAGCGGGACACTGTGTCGTTTCGACACAGTCAAATTTAAACGCTTATAACTTTTGAACAAAACCAGCTATTTGCGTAGTTTTTTCGCAATTAGACAAAACATTTATTCAAAAATATTTAGAGCCCAAGTTTATTTGGCTATCAGATGGGCATTTTTGCAAATCCTGCTTTAATCAAAAGTGACCAAAACCGCTATTTTTTCGCTAATTTTCGGCCTCATTAATCACAAAATTAGCAGGAAACCAGGGACTCGCGTAGTTTTTGTATCGCTGAAGACGTTCTTTACGTAAATCCCACGTAAGGAATTTGTCAACAACAAGAAGGATTAATCACAACTTCACGAATCATTGAGTTTGAGAGTCGAAATTCCACCGATCTTTTTTAACTTTCACAAGTCGCTTAGTGTATGCTAAATTATACGGTAAAATTTTAATTTTTTCTTGTTGTAAACGACGATTTATTTGTTGCTGCACGAAATTTAGGAACAATTTTGTTGCGATACGAATTAAGTTTTTGATTTATAAGAAATACACAATTTATAATATTGTTGATAAAAAAAAATACTACAATAATTTATAAGAAATACACAATTTATAATATTGTTGATAAAAAAAAAAATACTACAATATTGTTCAAAAACCAAATCTTTCATTTTACTCCCTGTATTACGCCGAAGCGTATAACGGGTTTGCACGGCCCATTTCTGCGTCATTGTACTGGGCAACACAGCTCCTTTCAAAGAAATGTCGCAGCGGTGGCGAGCCGTTGGCAACACTGTGTCCGATTTGACCGGCCCGAGATTTGAACCTCAGAACTTCCGCTCCAGAGACGAACGCGTTACCGCTCAACCAACTGTTACTGCTTTTATTTTAAAAGTAATTAGTTTGTGATATTAAAGCAAAACTAATTAATTGCTAATAACGTTATATTTTAAGATAAATTTAGAGCAGCGTGAAAACCAATGCCGTCGCTACGGGGGGCCAGGGGGTCTTGCCCCTCCTAACGACTGCTTGTGCCCCCAATTTCGGTTTATTCAGAACACTTTTTTGGAATATCACGTAACGAAAAGACAACTGACAATAATGGAAAAAGGCATAATAATAACGTTTAAAAATAATTTTTGTTCGAAGTTTTTTCGATTCTCTGCGAAATTGCTGGCAACCAACTACTGTTCATAAATGTGAGGCAATAATCCGTCTTATTAACACCTTTACAGATGAGTCGCGGAAGAGAGATGTAAACTTATAGAATCGTTATCGGTACTTTGTCAGTGATTGTGACCTGAAACAATTTGTGAAAACAAATTTTTTTTGGAAAGCATACTCAAAAATTTTTTAGGTCGAAGTTAGTGGCGCAACCATGGGGAAGGGTCTAAGGAGGCGTAAGCCCCAATTAACCAGTTACTGTATTTAGAAGATTTAATTCAAAGATACAAGCGTTTAAACATGTTTTGGACTTAATCTGCAGAAAAAGGCAGAAAGGGTTAGACAATTTAGTTCTTTGGATGATTTCTGAATTTTTGCAATTTACTATATGTAGTCATTCATATTGCTTCAAAAACGTGCGAAATGTGATTGAAATGGCGTTAAAATTGCTATTTTTGTTTTGAAATCACAAAAATCGCCCAGCGACTGAAGGCTTTCCCCCCAGGCCCTCTCTGTGACGCGCGTGAATAGCATCAGTTTGTTCAGTACGAGGCCTAAATTAGAAAATTTTTGTGCAAAAAAAATTTACTTTTGGTTCAAGCCCCCTCTCTGTTAGCAAAACCCTAGTTGCGCTTCTGGTCGCATTCACTGCTGCAGACTGATTTTTTAGCGATTATATGGGCCGGATAAGAAACGAGCTCAAAAACATTGCCGCCTTATACGTTTTTGTTTCAGACTTGAATGCAAAAATTATTACAATAGCATATTATTTATTGGCGTAAATTATGTTTTTAAGTGCAAGAGTTGAGTTTATTTAAGTGCACCCCCCCAACACTTTCGGCTAGTGCCCCTTCACTTCGGTTGCTCTGACGACGGCACTGGTGAAAACCATGTAACTCTATCTAAAATTAATCGAACTTTGAGTGATGAGGTTAAGTTCAATTCCCTCAGTTCTACTTAAGCATTTCCGCGAGGTCCTGTAAGTATTTACTACATGATGCTAAAAATACGAAAGAATAAGAAACCATTCCCGCTAATGATGATGTAAAAGTACTACAATTTTAGCGCTTGTATATTAAATTGTTAATTATTCAACGCTTTGTGTAAGAAAATTTTTACCGCCAACACTTATGCGGTGGTTGTAATAAAATGCAGTCCGTTTTTTTTATAAGAGCCACTAAATTTTGTGTTGAAGCTGATGGTTTTTAAATTTTTTAAAACTTTCAGCCTCATTTAGTTCTTAATTTGTTCTAAAGTTTACTACAAAATAAAATAACGCAAATTTAACATTACTTGATGTGTTTTCTTGTACTGTATAATAGTGTATATACAGTAGTACTGTAGATTATTTCTATGCTGTTAATTAGACAAACAAACAAATCAACAATGGTAAGGAAGAAAAAACTAGAAAATTTTGCTGATTATTTACAAATGCGTTGAGCAAATATGTTGTTATTTACTTGATGCTCAGACTGGCATTGTTCTTAATTTGTTCTAAAACTTTTTCTTAAAAAAAATGGTTCGTATACCGTAGTGTTACCAGCATTACCGAAGTTGTTTACAATGAAACGGTGAACTTTTATAATGAAACAGGTTTCGGGGATCCATACTCCGTACCAGTGTAATATATTATGCTGTTTCAATAGTGTGAGGAAGTTGAATTACTGTACGTATTATTGGGTCTAAATTCGGAGACGTTTAATTCATTATTTCGCTCTTTACATTCACTACGACTGAACTAAGAAATACTTAAAGTCGATTTTTTTTAAAAACATTGTTGATGTTCCCAATATTATACTGTGGCGTAATTTGTCGTTGCAAAAAGACATTCCGTACCGTAATCTGTAATTTTATTAGTTTGCCTGTGTGCACGCAAAATAAGTTAATATATTTCACAATATTAATTCGCAAACGCTTCCAACTCTAAGGGGTATTAAGTTATCGCAATGCAAAACAAGCATCATAAGTGGAATATTACGAATAAACATTATTGGATCACAAATTAATTATGCCGTATTTTTCCGGTTTCTCGTTGTTGTTTTTTAATTTATTTGCGTTATACAATTGTTTTATGAAACGCGATTATCTGATGGAGGCACTAATATTTCACTTGCATCAAAATTTGTCATTACTATGATATCTACAAATCTTGGTTTTCAAGTTTTTGGTTCAAAATTTTTTCAAACTGTTTAAATAGAATCGTTTATCGATCCACTTTACGCGAGGTTTACACTTTTGCTAAGTACTAGCCTAATCTTCAGCAACCCAACCACGAACTGTTGTCAGAGCCCAAACTAAATTTGAATCGTAAAAATTGCGAACAATTTTATCCTTTTGCGTTTCGCACAACTATCTTTTGATTTCGTAGCGAATCAGAATGTTTTGTTGCTATTAGAGCCAGAGGTGTTGCTAAAGATGGTGGCACCCAGGGACGGATTTTGTGGTGGCACCCTTTTTCGTACCAAAAATAGGTGAAGACCAAAGAAAAAGGTATTCGCTGCAAAATGAGAGGGTTTTGGGTCCAAAAGTACGTGAAAACCAAAAAAAGGTCTTCACCAAAAATCAATGAGTTTCTACTTCAAATGAATACTAAGTAAAAAAAGAGAGGTATTCACCACAAATCGGTGGAGTTATGGTTTCATATCATGATATGGTGTCATCCCAAATGGTGTCGCCCCAAAATGGTGACACCCGGGGCGGGCCGCCCCCCCTCAGCGACGTCACTGATTAGAGCTGCAACGGCATGCTAATATCAACAAAAAAGTACGTCTACATTTTTCACAACGCACACCGATTTATTGAATGTACTTGCCGGGTATACGATGATTGGTTGCTTTGCAAAATCGCATCAAGAGGAAATGGCATTTATTTCTTAAAATTTTTATTTTTGATTTCTTACAATTTCCGAGTTAGTACGAATAGTACCGCAGTATTATTTTATTTCTGGCGATTATAAGAGCTTAAAAATAAGACAATACAACGGCAAGACGATGCACGTTATTACATGAAAGAAAATAGAAACATGAGAAAGATGCATAACGATAACTAATACGCAAAAGGTACGATCGCTGCACCTTCAGCAGTCCTTCTAAACAGCTTCAATGAGGTAAAAGCGTTTATGATAAGAAGTTGAAACTCGAGAAAATTGAAGATATGAGATCATCATAATTTGTTACTTTTTGCAATGGCAATTTCAGGAATTTGAAGTACTTTTATTCAGTAGTGATGGAATTTTTTTCCATGCCCTTTTATTGGCACAAACTACAGTTAAAAGTAAAAGTGATTGACTGTTGACAGTTTATAAACCACGCTTATCGCTGAGCAAAAAAAAGGTGATCAATTGTATAAAAGTTGAAATTCTCAAAATTATTGAAAATGATCTAGAGTGAAAGTGCAAAAGTTTAGTTTGAAAAATGAAAATGTTCATCGGAAAGCTAAAGACTATATGTCAATGTCATACAGCTACAGCGTAACAGCTGACTACCTAAAGCTAAAACGATGTTTTTCTCGCTTTAGATCCAACGCGGGCCCTGTGTGTTTGATTCGTTAGAATACAAAATGTCTTATGTTGAGATTTCTATGAAACAAAAAAGCGTTATCGCTTTCTATGAATCATTGCCATTAGAATTGATCACCTCCTAAGTAAACAACTTTCCTTGTACTGCAGTCGCGGTGGGACGTAAGTTTCGTAGCATAATGCGCTGCCGCGTACGTTCATGACTAAGCACGAAGTCTTTGCCGCAAAACTACGTGAATGATAAATTTCTTGAAATCGACCAAAACCAGACAGCGTGAAAGAATTCGCCGGTGCCCGGGCATTTAAATTTGATTTTAACAGCTCAAATGTCTGATATTTGCTTGAAAACACAGGGTCGAGTTCAACAAGCCGTTAATTGCATTAAAATAAAAAAATTTTTAAAAGCAAAAATTTCACCATCAAAAACTTGAGTAAATTTCAGGAAAAGTCATGAAATTTCAAGATTTTTGGATAAAGATATCACCAAAAATTTTCTCTCTGAAATTTTCTTGTGTCGCGTCGACACACTGACCCGCTAAATAGAGTTAAGTCAAATAATACGCTGGTCTGTTATTTACTTTGAATATAGGGGTAGGAGATATGACGCATTATTTCGGTTGAACGTAGAAAGCGTCGCAAAAGCCAGAATCACAAGCAAAAACATTTCTGTCATCAATTTTTATAATACCGCTATCATTTTTCTTCACGAGGTGTACGAGCGAAGAAACAGAATATTGTTAAATAATATTTTGCGATTTTTTTTTTTTTGCCATCTTCAGTAAAAAGTTGGAGAAAAAGCAGCTCAACAAAGCGATCCGCCATGTGTAAGATAGTCTTAATTCTTTTAAGACTATCTTACACAAGACTATCTTAATAGAATTAAGACTACCTTACTCATGGTGGATCACTGTTTAAAGCTGCTTTTTCTCCGACTCTTTACTGAAATGGCAAAAGAAGAAAAATTGCAAAAAATTATTTAATAATATTCTGTTCAGTTAATTTATTTGGCAACAAAATTATGAAAATTATTACGAAAATGCTAATATACTAATCGCCGCAGGTTTTATGAAAAGTCCAGGTGATGACTTATGATCACCATTAAGGTTAGAGGTGATAGATGAAACCTGCAAGGACAAACAAAAAGAAATAAATAAAACAAACAATAAAATTACACGAACTTGATGAATTTGAAAGATTCGAAAAAGCCAGCCAATGATGATAGTGAAAAGGAGACCATCAATAAGCCAGTCAGTCAGAGTATCCTTAGTATACACACTTTCAATCTTCCAAAATAAATTCGTCAAAAACTTGCTTTTCCAAACTATTAAGTTTTTTTGTAGTTGCCTGCAATGAAACGAACTTCGATTTCACTTCAATACAAACTGAAGCCATGACAAGCGTTTTGCCGGCGAATTTTTTCTGTATGGCGCAAGTTCGAGCTGAGGACGGCATCAACAACGGGTTGTTTTCTTTGTATTCACAACCAGAAACATTCACCACCTGTAAGTATCACTATGACGGTTAAGACAAAACATCATTTAGAAATTATTGTCTAAGGTTCTTGGCGTAGCGCATATTTACAGTCATGTCACCGGACAGCGTCAGACGCTAAAATTGGACGTTCAGAACACTTTTCACTGCAATGACTACTTCGTGGTTGGAGGAATCCGCACCTGCTTAGGAGTTTCCAGTAATCTAATGTTTCTGTGCATTTCTTCGAATTCTTTTCCACTGAATTTGCTGCTTTTTCAAAGCCACTAAGCGGAGATAATCATCGCAAACCGTCTTATCTAAGGATGCAACAACGTAGCCAGGGTGCGGGTTGAACGCAGATCGTGTGAGCAGGATTGTCATAAAAGCGACGCCTTTACCAATTCGGTCACGCTGCCGACTAAAGCTTGTAGTCATGACGCACAAATCTGGGAAAGCTGGGTCTTTTTAGCTCTCATCAGCATTCCGCAGTACATACAAAGAATATTCCTCAGCCAACTCTCGGCCAGACTGGGCAAAGTAATTTTGTTTATTTTTGGTTTAGATGTACTGATGAGAGCTAAAAGCTGACATTTTTGATCAACGTATGATTCATTTTGTGACATAATTTTCATATCTATCGTACGCTTGTTTTTATCATTGCATTCTAGCCCTGACGAAGATAGATAGTACATGCCATAAGCTTTGAGCATAGCCTATTGAAACATTGGCAAAAAAGTTTTTTGCCCCACCAGTTGAGCTAATAAACTTGATCTAATTGACAGAGCTAATTTATTAGTTCACAGTGACAAACCGTTTTTAATTCTAATATTTTTGACAACACTTTAATGCTGTCTCTACGTCTGTAATGGTAATCGTGACAAGGTGGAAGATCCATACCAGAGCACCCATCAGGCAAGCATTCATCGCTCGACAACCCATTGCGACGGCAAGTCGACAAAATGCAAAAAAATTTAGTGTTCCCGGAATTAGGCTAAATGTCCTGGTAATTTTGAATACTCAAGTTATCGGTTAGCAAAATCTTCTAAAGTTGCTGGTAGGCAAAAGCCACTAAAGTTACCGATGGGCGAAAGTCACTTAAGTTACCAGTAGGCGAAAGCTTCCTTCTCTTAAATTCTGCTATTAATATGTTCAACTAATCAACATCAAAACTAAATCATTTTCCCCAAATAATTCATTTATGAAATCACTTCTACAAAAACTAAAAAAGCTGCTGGAAACGTAAAACTCCATTTTGTAACACTATGCAACACAATTCTTGACAAATTTAACTCATTAAAGTGACATCAAAATATTACCTTTACGCTATAGAGAACAAGTACAACTTTTTAAAAAACCACTCAGCTTCTTTGCGTTAGGCTTTGCAATGGTATTCATGAAAGCAAAGAAAATCAACACCATTTCGTCGCAAAAATATATCATGATTGTTATCAGAGGTGGAGTCCTCGAGGACAGATTTTGAAGTCCTTGGCCATGGCCTCGAGGCCTCAAGTCCTCGAAAATTGGCCTGTCCTCGGCTCGAGGACAGCACTATTTTTTGAATTGTTAAAATTTTGTGGAGCGCATGAAAGATTTTTTGGAAACGTGTTTTTGTGGAGATTGCTTGAAAAATTTTTGTGAAGACCTTTTTTTTTTTTAGGAGATCGCCTGAAAAATTTTTGTGAAGACTTTTTTTTTTGGAGAGCACTTGCGCTTGTGTCCTTGGTCCTTGGCCTCGAGCATTCCTGTCCTTGGCCTCGAGAGTGTCTGTCCTCGGAAAGGCTGTCCTTGGCCTCGAGTTTTTTTTGTGTCCTTGGCCTTGGCCTCGAGCCTTGTGTCCTCGACTCCACCTCTGATTGTTACAAACATTTTCATCAGTAAATAATATTTGGGTTCGAGCTTTTCTGATGCAATAGCCAGTGCTTATGGCAAAATGGTGTTGAAAATTTTCATTAATACCATTGAAAACACATACCACAAGATTAACTGACTTCTTGGAATCAATAGGATGGTTCTTACAGAAAATATATGGTTATTAATTTTGATAACTAGTGTTGAGTACTACTTTATGCTATTGGTTTATTACATCAAATAACTCCTTAACAAATTTATATTTGCCATTTAGTGCCTCAAGTGGAGAACTTGGTTGTTTCTGCCAGAGGTACGTCAGCTAATGTCCAATTCAGTTACGTGACTCGTCTTGTTTCTTACAACATCACTATAACGACCGCAACGGAAGAAATCCAGACCATTAACCAGCCGGATGTGACGTCACAAAGCATTGGGACGACAATCAGCAGAAACGTTGTTGGATTAGATCCAGGAATTGCCTATAACTTTACAGTGAACATTGCGGTCGAAAGTCACAATCGAGAAATTAACACCGCCACTGCAACTCAGTCGGCAGAAACACTTGGTTAGTGACAAAACTGGTTTTACACTATCTTGCATAATGTAGATTCTGGTACCAACTTTTGTAACTAAATTACCTCAAAGCTTCTTATAAACCTAATATTAACTCTAGAATGACGGAAAAAATGATTCACCGTTAATAACGAATGGTGTCGAAATCGACACTTACATTAAGATCAGCATATATCTAGCTAGATTTCGAGTAAAAATGACTATTTGAGCAGATTGTGTAACGTGCTGTTTAATGCAGCATTTCATGCAACTACAGTACGATAACAAGCGGTCTAGACTTTTTATGACCATGCACGGTTTTCACAATAATTTGTGTCTTAGTCGATGTTAATTTTCCTGCGAGATGCATTCTTTGCATTTAGTTCGCTTCCCATCACCAGTACTACATTTTCTGCAGGTTGGCTTTCGGCAACGCTGGCAAATGGTTACTGTGGTATTCTTGCACTGTTTTCCAGCACATTTTGGTCGCTTTCCAGGAGGCCTTTGGTAATCTTCCTCAGGGTCGTTTAGTTTGTGCTTTTTATTGTTTTCATACAGAAGCACTCGTCAGCTCTTCAGAAAGCTGCAGAATAAAAGCACTACGGCTGATCCGGCTGCCTGTAGCTTTTCTGAACAAGATCCAGGAGTCCAGGCCTGCCATTTCTAATATGTTCGTCCACACTGCTATTGGGCATCTTCTACTTGCTGCAAGTGTTGAGTAGAGCCTAACAATTTGGTCGAATACATCCACGCCAACTTTGTCATGGGTGTAAAAATGAATAACAAGTGGTTTCTTCTTTTCTGTAGTGACTGTAGCTACAGAAAATGACATAAGATGAACATTTTTCTTTTGCTGACATATGTTCATCTTATGTCAACAATCTTCATGTTCATCTTATGTCAAATGTTCATCTTATGTCAACAATCATGCATTGTTGACATAAGATGAACATTTTTCTTTTGCTTACACTGGTAATTTACGAGCATGCACTTTTTATCATCATTGAAGAAAAACTTGCTAGAAACTTCTCATTACCTTGTTTGGTTATTTCTTTTGATATTCTTTTGACATTAGCACGGACAGTTCCAACAAGTGTAGTGCCCTTTTCTTGTAGTAACCCAGCAACTTTCGCAGTAGTAAAAAAACTATCCGTGGTAATATTGTATGCTTTTCTGTGAAAACTTTTTGTAAGCCTCATCTCTACATCTTCAGCAAGTGGTTTTTCATTTCGCTGTTCCTTTGGCAAGTACGAGTATAATGACAGATTTGGAAAAAGTGCTTTATCTCTTACAAGAAATGCTTTATCTGATATTTTAGGGGTCAGGGGTGTGACCTCCATATCTTTATCCACATACCCATAGCCGCGGTACATTTCTCTCTTTATGATCCCTGCATACAGGCACTTCGGTCAATACAGAATAAGAGTAAGCTAATATAAAAGCTTATATCTGTCTTTTACTGAACACTCAATCACTCTTAGACATAGCAGCTCTTGCAGTTTTCCCTCTCGTTTTGATTGATTTACAAGTCTACATAAGCCTGAAGTTCTCAACCGTATTGGCTATACATGGCTTGCAGTGCGATGTACCTACTGTGCAATGATGGCCTTTACTTGTTATTTTGCTGTACCGTAGCGTACTACTGTTTGCTTCAGCTGCAGTCCTTAGCCATGTGCCAGTAACAAGTAGCATGCTACAGCTGTAATTCATCCATCTAACCTAAATTAGTCTGTCATTCATCAACAAAATTACTCAGGCTTAAATTGCCGAGTGGTTGAAATGAAATGCTTTGCTCAAGACTTAATTATTTTCTGAATGTGCAGCTGCAACAAAGCAAATAATAAACGCTGTTTTTCTACATCGGTTTGTACGGACTCAAAACATTTCACGTTGGCCGAAGTGATTTTCCTTCTGTCACTGATTATATCAACATGGCTGCAACAACGAAATTAGTTGTGAAGTGTCGATTTCGACATTTCCGTTGTTAAAGATATACCCTATAGCAGTTTTATTATTACTAGGGTCATATTATTAATTTGATAACAATCAATCAAAAGATTAGTTTGAGCAAATTTTTGTCATGCTTGAAAAACAAACAATGTTCATATTTTGGGGTCTAGACTTGACAAGTGTGGATTTCGACACCTTCGTTGTTCTAGTGTTAAAGGGACACTGCAAACAAGAAAAAACTTTCTTTGTAGAAAAATTTTATAAATTCTGAAATTTCCATTTGTTATTAAAAAAATTATGATGTTAATAAAATGAACAATTCCCACAAAAGATTTGACAATTCGGCAATGACTTCAATGATTGAAAATTAATCTTTCAAAGTTTCATGAACGACAACTTGTAAGGAAAGTCAAGGCAAGTGATTTAAAGTAAAATCAAAATCCAGCCAGTATTTTTGATGCATGTTGTTGCTCACGTTTGCAGAAATACAGTAACTACAGGATATCATACTTTTGTCAATGATAAAATGCTAACGTTTCAAAAATCTAACACTAACTTCTTGCGTTCAAAGCAAAGTTTGCTGTTTTTTTTTTTGTGAAAGAAGAACATGGCTAGCTTACTGCAGATTGCTAAAATATCGACATTTTGGCAATTTTGTTTTCACCAGCTGGAAAAGTTATTAGATTTCATCACAAACAACCAGCTAAAATACAATAAACTAGTAGAGCATATTCATAGCGGTGTTTCGGTTATTTTTGGTTAACCATTGTCAATCTTTTTCGAATAAAAACCTATTTTCATTTTTGAATAAGACTGAAACTAGTTTAAAGAAATTAAGCAAAACATCTCAATAATTAGGCTCGAGTAAATTTTCCTGCGTTGTTTTTGATTAAATTATTCAAGTTATCAAGCTCAAACTATTACATTTTACTTCAACGTGTCAATCTTTGTTCACCAAACTTTAGCTCCCAGCACGGTTTCGGGCGTGAGGGTTATCAACGTCAAAGCAAACAGTTTCGACGTTGAATTTGATGGGGTTGCCGAAGCAATGAACTACACAGTGCGAGTATATTTCAATGGAACTTTCACCGACACCGGAACAGAAATGAACGTCACTGTCTACGATGTGGCGCCACTTGATTCCATGAATGAATATCTGGTCAGCGTCGCGTACAACACACCTGCACAAAGTGACTTTTCTACAAATGTATCTTCACGTAAGTGTTTTTTTTTTAAACTATTACTTAGACTTTTGATAAAGGGGCTTTGAGGTGTTGAGTTCGGTAATTTAAATGGTCACAATTTAGTATTTTGCGCAATAAATTTAAATGACCGTACCATAAATTCCTCTTTTAGAATTTCAAAATAACTAAATGTCCAATGAAGTTTGCTACAGCGAAAATCTATTTTTTATCAATAAGTCTCAAGTTTATTTTATCAATAACTCTCAAGATTTTTCAATAACTCTGTTTATCAGTAACTCTCAAATTTTTTGAGGAATTTTTGTTCAATAGCTTTTCATAAACCGCCTACCGATTCGGTGGTAACGCGTTCATCTTATAAACAGCAGGAACATTTGAGATTCAAATCTTATCCGAGCTAATTGAGCTTAGAATTGCCAACGCTCGCCACTTTAGCATGATTTCCACAAAAGAAGATAAATTGCTCTTCGGGCAATAATGTTAAAAGGGTCTCGCCAAGTCACTTCGTCGAAAAGTGGCAAGTATAATGACAGATTGGGTTAGTTTTTCAAAAAAAAGTACTTTAAGAAATGCAATAATCTCAATAATTATTGTGGCAACATCTTGCAGTGTTTATACTGAAAATGAAGAACTAGCTGTTTTCATCTAATTGCTGCATGCTGTATATCAGGAATTTGGAATTTCAATGAGACTTTGCAGAGAAGTATTTCGATCACGTGGGACGCATACCCAAATGCCATATTTTATGACACGGGTATTTTCTTTCCTGATGATAGCCAATCAACATCCGGTGAAAATGCAGATGCAGTTGTAAGTTCAGATGACGTAAAACATCAATATTTGTTGTTATCAAAAGCTGATTGTTGCTCTGTTGCTTGAACATTTGGTCAGTGATTGAAAAATATTGGGTTTAGCTTCGATTTCCGAGCTGGCTGTGTATTGCTACGTACTTGAGAAAGACATTTAGCGCTAAGCTTTCTGTGGCACAGGATTAAAAGAGTTTCAATTTTAATCATTGCCATTTGGAGATTTTCCTTGTTGCTTGACAAAGTTTGACGTGTTTGTTTAAGACCATTTATTGGTTTTAGCGGCGTGGATAGCTCAGTGGTAGAGCGTCTGGTTGGTGATCGAAAGGGTGCCGGCTTCGTGTTCGATTCCCAAACTGACAATACGACGTTGTGTCCTTAGAAAGACACTTTACACTAATTTCCTATTGCGGCTAAGCAGTCTATCCGTTGTGGTGGCCCAGCCTGACAAACGGCTTGCAAACACAATCCTAAAAAGGTGCTCAGCGTTGGCGTGGTTAAACAAACGTGGAGTGGGTTTATACAAACGAATTTGCTTTCAACTTGGCTAGGTTTTTATTGTTTATAGACTAGCTGTTTATGGATTCTGTTCTGGTTTCAAATAGACTTACTTGAGCGACTTTACACTTTTAATTTTGTTATTACGTTTAGGAAAATAGGCCAATTATGTGTTTGCCAATTATAGCCAAAATTAATTTTGGTCTTACGCGTTTAAGTTTTTGATTGGATTTATTAGATGTTTAAGAACTTGCCAAAATCAAAACTTTTTAAAATTATTTTAAAATTTTTTTGATAGATCTGTTTAAGCGAAAAATATGCATCAAGGCTGCCAAGAATGTACGAACACAATAATTGCGATCATATTTTTTTTCACCAAGTTGCACCGACCAATAACCTTGAAGGAAACTTTCAGTCTTCGAGTCAAGCTGTCCCCTGCCCAAATGTCTACCACACATGGTGGAGCCTTCACATTCTCCATTTTGATGCTGAACGTCAAGCAGGGAAGCTGTAATTACCAATTTTTATAGTCTTTGGTTTGACCCGACCGCGACTCGAATCCGTATCAACTGTTTCAGTAGCAGACGCTTTATATGAACTCGACCACTGATTGGTTTATCAACCGGTGTGAACGACGATTCAGTTATTTGCACCTCTAGTTCTTACAAAAAAAAGAAAAAAAATGCTAAACCGCATGTTCTTCGTATTTTAGATTTCTCCATCAAAAAACTTCACTGACCTGGAGCCTGGAACTCTTTTCTTGTTTAAAATCGATGTGACGATAAAGCAAGGAATGCAAGAAGTTGAAGTGCCTTTGATAGATGGACTTACTCAGATTACTCGTGAGCACTTTTGATGATTTTGAACAATGAATAGAATTCAGTGGTTGATTATATTTCGGTTTAAAAATCTAAACTTTGCTAGCTCCCAGCACGAGCAATATGTCACTGTGTTCTTTGGATAAACTAATAAATTTTTCCCCAAATGGGCAAAGCAGTTCACTTGGTAGAGTATTCTACTTTATGTATAAACCTGTGAATTTAATTCCTAAACACGTTGTTTTGAAATGTTGCAATTGGATGATGGATAGGCGTAGATTACCCGACTCATGAAAATGAGGGCAATATGTACTGTATTTTACTATTTTTGAACTTAGTTCTACCATCAGAGTGAAGCAGGAAACAAAGTGTTGTGATTAAACCACTTACGCATTTGCAGCAGGCATGGCGCCATTGGGGAGGGGGCATTCCGAAACCGTGCACCCCAAATCACTGCTTGTGCCCCCCCCAAACGAGAATTGTGCCTACCCCCCAAACAAGGATTGTGCCCCAAACAAAGTAAGAGGGTCGGTGCCCCTGGATTGCAGTTCGAGGCCAGAGACCCCCAAAATACTGGTCATCACCCAAGACTTCGTAGAAATTCTCGCATTTTCCGCGATGAAGATCTTTTTTTTTTTTTTGGTCTTCACCCTATATTTTGCAAAAATTTTTGCATTTTTGGTCTACGCTTTCGAAGGAAACAAATTTTTGTGCCACCCCCAAAAATTGTTTATGCCCCCCTAGTGTTCTGGTGCCAGGTCTTTGCAGGCAACTATAAATGCATTCAAAATTCAAAAAGTTTGTTTCAAATGTCCCGTAGAAAATACATGACACGCAGATTTGCACGAACTGTTGAGGCAAACCAAACGGACTTCTCATTCCAGTATTAGATATTTCATTACAGAGATTGATTTTGTATCTATTGTCACTGAAATGTAATGAAAGCTTCTGTGCAATAAATTATTTTGCTTTCGTTTCTGTCCCTCATTTTCCTAAAGCTGTTGAAGCCGATCTTCATTTAGATCGGATGAATTAAAGTAGTTTCTATGGGATTTTTTTAAAATCGTTCTATTTTTTGATTTTGCTGGTTTCTATTTCATTGCAGAAGCTGCTCCTTCCGAGCCTATGGTGGTTGATGAATTGTTTACTGAGGAACAACTGGTGATAAGGTGGCCTGATGTTACGGGCGCTGAAATGTACAGTTTCTCCTTGGCGTACCGAGGCAGCATGAGCAAAGCGGACGGCATTGGCGGGTTGGAAACCTCCACCAATAACAACGTGACTCTGACAAACCTCGCAACGGGCGTCAACTACGTGTTCGAAGTGTGCAGCGTCAATGATGCGGGGTCATCGTGCGGGAAACTCGACGTCAACGGATGTGAGTAGATGAATCAAGTCAAGTCATTTTTTATTTTTGTCTGTAACTAAAATATAATGGTAACAGAAATCACATACTCAACAATATACGATAATGATAAACAAGGTTCATGTACCTCTTAGAATCAGTTTTCATGACAAGGAAGCTGCGAAAAGACCTTATTGTACATCGAGTCAAGAAGCCACCCAGATGCCAACATATTATAATTTTTGGTAATAATTAGAGGTAATAAAAAATACTTGAGAAAGAGTGTGAGTTGTGTTATTAAAATAATTCAACAAGTCAGGTTCAAATCTTAAATTCTAAGACTCGTGTGATTCCACAAAAAAGTTTTTCAACCTTATCTTAAGGGAAATTATAGATAGCAAACGCATTGAATGAGGAATGGAATTCCAAATTTTGACGCCTTGGTACGTAATGCAATTTAGCAATCTTTTAGATCAAAATCGTGGAATTATTATAAAAGATCATTTTCTTGAGTGGTAGATCTCGTCGATCTCTGTGAGATTTTGCATTCCTTTTCAAAATATTTGGAAAAGTTATGCAGAAGATATCGAGGCCTGTGTACAAAATTGTGCATTAGTTTTGATATTTTGATTTTGTACTAATCGGTCAATTTTGGAGTGTTAAGTTTGTAGCAAAATGAAGTAGCTCTGTCTTGAAAAGCACCACCCCCTACCAGTTTTACTACATGCCGAATCGAAATGCCTCGTACTACACACGGAAAAAAAAGACTGAATAATATTAACCCTTGTCATATTACTAGACTAATCTAAATTTCGTGAACGAATTTTTTGTCTAAATTAGGATTGGGCTGCACCAACGTCCTGCCACCTCATCGTGGTGGTGCAGTCCCCTCCCCAATGGGGATGGGTCGAAATGGCAGGACATATCTCCCAAGGAGCTCGACCGAAAGGTCGCCCCCATTGTCTCTGACTGTTTTTTTGCTGGGCCGCCGGTTAACTGGTCACAACTGGGCGGCTCCTCTTCTTCTTATTGACCGGACCCCCTTTCGACGTCTCCTTATCCTGGCATTGCTCCTTATTAGTGGCAATGTCCATCCTAACCCAGGCCCCATCAGCAATTGTCCTCGCCCCAGGTACTCCTGCTCCATCTGCCACCTTGATGTGGGCAGAGATTCTCTTCAATGCTCTGCTTGGCTCAAGTGGGTGCATTTCTTTTGCTCCTTCCTTACCCGTGTTGACTTTTGCACAGTCTGTGCAACTGACATTGCAGTGGGTTGGCGTTGCCCAGCGTGCCATCCCCAAAGGAAAACTGGCTTCCCCACTCAGACCAGTCTCCTCGTTACGCCGCCTGCATCCCCTCCACCCCATCCTCCAGGGTTCCCCCACTACTGCCTGGCTTTTATCAATCACGTCCACCTCGAGGCCCCCCACGTTACCTTTGCTCCATTTGCTCTCTCGAGGTAGGTAAAGACTCTCTATAGTGCTCCACCTGCTCCAAGTGGGTGCACTTCTCTTGCTCCTCTCTGACCCGGGCTGACTTTTGCAAAATCTGCGCAGCTGGCCCCCCCATGGTTTGGAATTGCTCTGCTTGTTTTAATGGGGACCTTGCCTCTCCCACCCACCTGCAAGCATCCCCCTGCCCCGTATCTCCAGCTCCGCCCCCACCCACACCCCCTCCACTAACTTGCTCAGATCTCATGGATTCATCTCTACTTCTGCCCTCACATCCTCCCCTCCTTAACACCTACCCTCCTTCCGCCTTCACCTTACCTGCCTCACCACCACCACCACCACCCACAAGTTCACAACCAATCCACAACTCGCCCCCCCACCCTCAAAGAAATCCACGCCTCTCACACAATTTCAGAATTCTACAATGGAATGCCGGTGGTCTTTCCTCCTCCCGCCGTGCTGAACTAATCGCCTTTCTTTCTGGCAACCAATATGACCTCATTTTCCTCCAAGAAACCCATCTTTTGGCTACCAAAAAGTTTCAAATTCGTGGTTATTATACCCTCCACATGGATCGGACATTCGGTAGACAAGGCCCTGTTTCCTCCGGTACTCATAACACTGGTGGTGGTGTACTCACTCTCATCCACTCTGACCTGGCTTTCTTTCCTGTTTCTGTCTCCTCTCTATCTTCCCAGGACCTCTACTCAGACTACACCTGTGTTAAAGTTCTTTTTTCCAACCACTCTTCTCTACAATTCCTTAACCTCTACTCCCCTCCCATCAGAAACACTCCTTCTGACTCTCGCACCAGGACCTTTTATCCTGACATCCTTCCAAACTCCCCTGACACTTTTATCCTTGGAGACTTCAATGCTCACCACCCAACTTGGGACAGACTCATTCCCCCTAACCCGCTTGGAAATGACCTGTTTCGCTGGATCACTTCCCCCGGTCTGGAAATTCTGAACGACCCCGCCTCTCCCACGCTCCTTCACCATTCCACTGGAAGCCGTTTATCCCCTGATATCTCGTTAGCTCTTGCGTCTCTCGCTCCCCACTGTGAGTGGCGCTCTCTCCCTGGACTTGGCTCGGACCATCTCCCCATCGAGATTGTCCTCCCCCTCTCTCCAGTGCGTCACCCAAACACTCGTCCCCCAAATTCAACCACAAAAAGGCTAGTTGGGATGTTTACCAATCATATATTGCTGAGCACCTTCCCTCTCTTGATGTTGATGCACTCAACATCCACCACACTGCCCTCTTCTTTTCCCTCTTCTTAGTCGAAGCTGCCAAGGCCTCTATCCCCTTTGGCCACCTTGGTCGTTCCCACAAAGCCTGGTTATCTCAGGGAGCAGAATCTGCAGTGCGGGAATGATATAGGGCCCGCTTTGTGGCACACCGATCTGAGGCGCACCATCTCAGATACATAGATGCTTCTTGTAGGGCGTCCTCAGTCATTTCTAGAGCCAAATCTGCAACCTGGCAAGCCACCTGTTCTAACCTGTTTCCCCGTTCTGATCCTCGTGCTGTCTTCAGGCTTCTCAACGCCATCTCGGGCAAAAAGAACACCTCCCAAAACCCTTCTTTACCCGGTTGCAACCCCCCTCTTGACACTGCCAACCACTATGCCTCTTATCTTCGCTCACATCTATCTCAAGCGACACCCCGTTTCTTGCGCAGAGCTGAAAGACATTTCATGAATGAACTCCGGAAAGCTAGCTGTGAGGATGCTTCTTCCCTCCACAATTCTTTCTGCTCCCCCTTCTCCTTGACTGAACTTTCGATTGCCATCTGCAATTTCTCCTCTTCCACTGCGTCTGGCCCTGACCAGATTGCCTATCCTTTACTAAAGCACCTGCCTGAGCCAGCACAACTCCTCCTTCTTTCTCTTTTTAACAGGTCTTGGTACTCTCACACCTTCCCCTCTTGTTGGAAACCTACCGCTATCATCCCCATTCATAAACCTAGAAAACCCACTTTCTCTCCATCCTCTTTCCGCCCCATTTCCCTCACCTCCTGCATTTCCAAGCTTTTTGGGCGCTTGATTCTTTCTCGCCTAACTTTTCACCTTGAATCGAATCATCTCCTTTCCACTTGCCAGGCCGGCTTTCGTCCTGGTAGATCGTCTCTCGACCAAATTCTTACTCTGTCTCAATCAATCTGGGATGGCTTCCAAAAGAAAAAGCCTCCAGATCGAACCATTTTGGCATCTGTTGACTTCTCCAAGGCTTTCGACTCGGTCTGGCACTCTGCTCTTTTTCACAAACTTCTCTCGCTCAAACTCCCCCCTTGCTTCGTTCTTTGGGTGCGCTCCTTCCTTTCTGATCGTAGAGCTAAAGTCCAGGTTGGTGGTTCCCACAGCTGCTCCTTCTGCATCAGACGTGGGGTCCCCCAGGGCTCGGTACTTGGTCCAGTCCTCTTCATTCTGTTTGTTGATGACATCACCAAGGATTTACCTCAGGGTGCCCTTGCCTCCCTGAATGCTGACGATCTGGCCATCTGGTCCTCCTCCCCAGACCCGCTCAAAGCCTCCTCTGTTGTCCAATCCTCCCTCACCCGTCCTAGAAACATGGTCCAACTTATGGAGACTTCCACTCAATTCAAAGAAGTGTGAGTCCTCCTTTTTCTCTACAGATCCCCATCAAGCCACTTTCCAGCCCCGGTTGAACCTCTTGGGCTTCCCTCTTTTGTTCAATCCCACCCCTAAATTCCTTGGTGTAACCTTTCATCGGACTCTTTCCTTTGGGGCCCATGTCCAATCCCTGTGTTCCAAATTCTATCCACGCCACACAGCCCTTCGCTCAATAGCCACTGCCTCTGGGGGTCCCACAAAAGAATCTCTCTCCCTACTCTACAAATCCTTTGTACGTCCGGTGCTCACATATGCCTCTTCTGGATGGTTCCCATTCCTTTGCAACACTGCAACCAATCACCTGGAAGTTCTACGCAGAGCTGCATGCATGGTCATTACTGGATGCCTCTCTTCCACCCCCTCCTCACTACTCCTTTTCGAGAGTTTTTGAACTTAAAAAAAAGGTGGGTTCGTAATTTAAGTTCAAAAACCCTTTCTGAATCTCAAGTTAATGTGCTCCAAAAAGGATTCAAATTTGCCACAGCACCATCTCAAATCCCTACCCTTGACTTTGTGAGTGAAGTTGAATTTGGTTTACGTCAAGTCGAGGATCTTGCTCAGGTGATGACTGCTAGATCAAAGGTTACGGAAATTTTAAAATCGGCCAAACCTCCCAAAAGCAATCTAACCAAAGATGAAGAAATCGTTTTTCAACAACTAAAAACGGATACTACGATTGAAATTTTGAAAGCAGATAAAGGAAACTCTACTGTTGTAATGGAGAGTTCAGCTTACGACTTTAAACTTAAAGATCTTTAAACAAATGATTCTGTCTACAAGCAGCTACCAGATAAATCCAATTCTTCAAACGCAGTGGAGCAGAGGGTCAATAAATTCGTGTGGCAACTGCGTAAAAATGATAAAATTAGTCAATCCGATTATTTTGATCTTCGAAGTAATAAAGGTGTAATGCCTAGATTTTACGGTTTGCCCAAAATACATAAAGCTAATTTGCCACTTAGACCCATTGTGTCGTTTGTGAATTCGCCTACTAATAATCTTTCTCAAGTTTTTGTGCAAAATTGTTTCGCCTCTTTTGAAAAATTTGTACTGTGTAAAAAAACTCTAATGAATTTGCAAATTTAATTCGTAGCCAATGTGTAGGCCCTAATGACATTTTTGTGTCTTTTGATGTAGTGAGTCTCTTCACCTCTGTTCCTACTGACCAAGCTCTTGATCTCGTTTTACAGTTACTAGCTAATGACAACACTTTGCATGACCGTACCTCTCTCGATATATCAGACATAAAAGTTGGCTTTGAGATTTGTTTTAATGCTGCAATTTTTACTTATGATCACACTAATTACCGCCAAATTTTGGGTCTTTCTATGGGTTCGTGCTTTTCTCCTGTGCTAAGTAATATCTTTATGGAACACGTTGAGCAATTGGCCATTTCAACCTTTTCCACTCCCCGTATTCTTTGGTGCAGATATGTGGACGATACTTTCTGTATCTTGGATAAATCACAAACGGAAAGTTTTCATCAACACTTGAATTCAGTTTGCAAGCACATCCAGTTCACGAAAGAAGTAGAATTTGAATCCTCCCTACCTTTTCTTGATGTTCTTGTTTCTCGATCTTGCAACAATATCTCCACCCAAATTCATAAAAAACCTACCCACACCGACCGTTATCTTCCCTATACTTTGCACCACCCAAAACACCAGAAGTAGGCTATAACCCATTCCCTGCACAACAGGATATCCTCCCACATCACAGACCAGACGGAGCGACAGATAGCTAGAAGGGAAGTACGCCAGACCTTCAGAACAAATGGTTATCCCTGTAAGTACACTTACCCCCCAAAACCCAGATCACAACGTCAATTACCTACGTTCACCAAATTCACATCGCTTCCATACATTCAAGGAACTACAGAAAAGATTAGAAAAATTTTGAATGAATTTGGCGTCAAAGTTGCAATGAAAACTATTTGGACCATTGGCCAATATCTACCTTCCCCTAAGGATCTTATCACCACTGATGAAATTACCTGCGTTGTATATGAAGTTCCTTGCAAAGACTGTGACTTTGTTTATGTTGGCCACACCAAACGAGACCTAAACTCCCGATTAAAAGAGCACCAAAGAGCCATTAAGCAACAAAAACCAGAAAATTCCGCCTTGTGTGAACATGTAATATTATTTGATCACATAATTAATTGGGCCAACTCACGAGTTTTAAAAACTGAAAGTAGTTTTTCTAAAAGATTAACCGCTGAATCTTGATTTATTCTTTCTAGGCCAAAAGTAATTAATCGTTCAGATGGTGAATCTTTTCCAATAGTTTATCGTTCTTTGCTTTAATGTCGTGATGCGTTGATATCATTTTAGTTTATACTGTAGTTTTTGTGACCAAAGTTTTAACACTCTCCGCTTTTCTACAAATTTGTTTTTATTGTTGTGATGTAATAATTAACTTTCGGATTTTAAAAACTTTAAAAATCTTACGATTCATATTGATGCTACGTAGCTTCAGTCGTAGTTCTTTATCGTTGCTCGTATTCTGATGATGCTGGTCGTCATGACCAACGAAACGTCAATAAAAACAAACCTTTTAAGATCAAGCTTGCTATGACTATGACTTTACCGGAAGAACGCCAGAATTAGAGTTATTTTGGACAACAGTTATCAAGTTTTACCAAAACTGGGCTGATGACGTGATGTGACTGGAACGGTGATTTTTATTCTATTTAACTAAACCTCTACAAGTAACAGCAAACGGAAAATCTTCAGCAATTTGTCGACATACTCTTTCTTGCCCTAATAGAATTCCATCCTTTTCTACCATTATAAGTCGAGTTTTTTGTTTAAAACCATTGATAGAAAAGCTTCCTTCAAATCGTCTTTAAACAGGAACGTTTAATAATTTCAAGTTCGCGTGAAACATTGGCTTGGGTTTTAGCTTCGTTTATTTGCTTGTTATAACGCAACTTATCTGTTTATGTTAACGTAATAACAAATTTATATAACTTGTACTGAATAACAAATTTATATAACTTGTTTAGAAGAAAATGATTTGGTTTGTACTTTTTTTAATTTTTAGTAATTTTATCATGTAAGTGTCGTTTGTTTTGTCAAGAACAAAAGATTTTTTTAAAACTTTGTCTTCAATGCAGTCAATTAAATAAAAAAAATGAAAGCAAATTTTGTGCGAGCAGACTGCACTTAACAGCTGCTTGTCGGCGAGTGGATTTAGTAAAAGTCATGTGCTTTTATTTAAGCAACTGGCATTAATTGACATGGGAGCGGTGCTTCACTTGATGACTGTAACAAGACAAATGCTAATTACTTTCTACTTCATGCTCTGACAGAGCGATGAAATATCAGTAAAAAAATTAAAGCAAATTTTGTGCGAGCTGACTGCCGAGTGGATTAAGTAAAAAAAATGTGCTTTTAAGCAAGCTACTTGCATTAGTTGGCATTAGGGTGGTGCTTGACTTGATGACTGTAAAGTCTTTCGCGACTTCCCAGTTGCCTTCTTAAACAAACACTGATTAATTTCTACTTCATGCTACTACAAAGCGATGAAATAATTTGTGTTGTCTAAAATTCTATGCGATGTTTTTCAGTTTTGAACGTCCCGGATGCTCCAACCATAATAAACGTGGGTCAAACGTCCGTGGCCTTAAACGTCACCGCTGAACCACAAGTGATCAATTTCACGTTCACGGCCACCCTAGTGAATGAAACTGTATTTACGGTTAGTCATGGTTTTGTTTATCAAATCAAATCTTTCATTATACTCTCTTTATTACGCCGAAGCGTGTAACCAGTTTGCGGAATCCATCTCTGAGTCATTGCGCCTGCGGACAACAGAGCTCCTTTCCAAGAAATGTCGTAGCTGAGGCAAGTTGCTGGCAACACTGTGTCCAATTCGGCTAGGCTGAGATTTGAATTTCAGACCTTTCGCTCCAGAGGCAAACGCGTTACCGCTCGACCAAATGGCCGGAAGAAAGCAAAAGTACATTAAAATCGAAGTGTTTTATCAGACCGAGTTTTTAACTCAGGGATTTTTATTCCTTTTTGGTCAATTTTGGCAAAATTTGAAGTTAACATTGCTACCGTGCCTACTGCGAGTAAAATTGAAAATCTTAAAAGTAGAAACTAGACTGAAATATTTGCTTGATTTTTATAACAACTTTACTGCCTGTAATAAATGGTAGTAACTTTTACCTGTGAAACATAAAGTAATTACTGTCACGTAATTAGTCGTATTCTACAAGTTGAGAGCCAATTCCGAATAGTTAAATTTAAAAGTTAAGCGTATCACCAAGTTACAGTAGCATTCTTGTTTTCAGAGTGAAACAATAAAGAGCACAAATGTCACCGTAACTGGCCTCCTGCCAGGAGCAGTGTATGATTTTAGCGTTACCAACCAATATGAGGCAGGAACTGCCACAAGCAGCGCTTCCAGGCAAATTACAGGTGCGAATAAACCTACTAATTGATTAAATCGTGGATCAATTATCATTGCTTTATGAGCACCTATTTATCAAAAACCACGGCGTCAGTAATCGAAAAGTTTTTGTCTCCATTTCGATTTTCAAACTGGTCATGAGTTCTTGTGCACTAAGAAAGACTATGAACGCTTATTTTCAACCGGAGCCTAGCAGTCAATCTAATGCAATGGCCCAGCCTAGCCTACAGAAAGTGCTTTAATCGAATCCCCAAGAGTAGATGAATAAAATTGCACAATCGTTTAAAGCAGAAGAAATCAAGCTTTCTAGTTTAGGAGTCAAATGAAGTCTTTTACGGAAAAATTGACATTTTAGAAACACTGATGGGATTGCATAAGTTTTATTTTTAATTTTAAAACTTCGTGCAGAGCCTGCGGACCCAGAGAATGTGACGCTGCAAGACGCCAATGCGACATCAGCGATTGTTACCTGGGACATTGGAGTTGGGGTGAACGAAAGTTTGATTAGCCTTTCAATGGTTAATGACACTAACATCGAACAGGACCGCAACGTAACCGCTGCTTCATACCAGTATGACAACCTGGACCCTGGAACCAGTTACGAATTCAGTGTTAGAACCAGAAACAGCGCATGAGAAAGTGGCACGGAAACGTTTACGTTTCAGACGGGTATGATTACTTTTCTATCTACGTTGTTTTCTCTAATATTGTGAGGATTCAAAAAGGTTATTCTAAATATGGTTTCGGTAAAGTCGACTTTATCAGCTTTCGTTATGAGCTTTTTTGGACAGAGCTCTTCAGTAGCTACAGTATCTCTGCCTGATTTCATAGTTGAAAAAGGGTTCTGTCTAAAAATCTTATGGCGAAAGTTCATGAGGTTGACGTCACTGAAAGTCATAGTTAATGTTTACACTACAGTACCTCGAAATTGTTAACAAAGACTTAATTCTTGTTATTTGATGTATTTCATTTGCCATTTTGTGTAGATCTACTACTGGGAAGGTTCATATATTGTCTTACAATTTCGGTCTAATTTTAACATAATTTTAAATTGCAAGAATCTTTTGCTGGCCTAAACTGAACTTTTAGATTAACACGTTGACTGCCAACTACGAGTATACACGTCTTTTTCTAAACGCCAATGAAAAAAATCTACGAGTATATACGTGATTTTAATGCATGAAACTGACCTTCGGCATATGTAGCACAACACGAAAATTATTTTGGCACTTGTAACACCAATAATAGCCTCCAAAATTAAAAAAAGTTGCTCAAGTTCGCCAAACAAAATTTTGGTCGAACAAACGTTTTATATGCAATGTATTGCATGCTTATATTGCTTATAAAACATTGCTGCCACTTTGAATAAAACGCCTAAAGTTGCTAAGCAGTTTCACTCCTAGTATTTGAGCAGACTCACTGAAGCTTAGCAGAGTTTGGAAATGATAAACATTGTGGGATATCCATCTTTTTTTCAAGAAAAGCTTCCGATTTATATGGAAGTTGCAGCAGCAACTGCTGTCGAATGAGCAGAAAGAGATAGGCTAGATACTGGCACAGGAGGTTGCACTATTGCCTCATTTTCATCTGAACTTGATTCATCTGTATCTGATGCTACATATAGTGCATGTACATCATTTTCAAAATCAGATAAGTCAGAAAAATTTTCTGAATGAGAGTCACTCAAATCCTAGTAATCATCCCATTCATCCTGAGATAGATACCTTTTTCTAGCCATATGGTACAGTACTTAGTCAGTGTTAGTTAACTTAAGTTTAGACTGTAAGCTAAATTGAATTTGACCAACTTGGTGAAAACATAATAGTAATTACAACCATGGAAAAGGCTAAAATATCTAAAAAAACATACAGAACAAAATTTGGGATACTCAGAGTGATGTAACCTGTTAGGCTACAGTACCAATATTTGAACAGTAGCGTAGCCTAATCAGGGGTATGTGTAGCCAAAATTTTCTTCCAAAAAAATCTGGAAAAGTAGGAAATAGGATTACTATCAGAGGTGGAGTCCTCGAGGACACATTTTGAAGTCCTTGGCCTCGAAGCCTCAAGTCCTTAAAAATTGCCATGCCCTTGGCTCAAAGACAGCACTATTTTTTGAACCGTTGAAATGTTGTTGTAAAACGCCAGAAACCTTGTGAAAAATTTGAGAAGACCTTTTTTTGTTTTCCTCAAGTGTAGATCACCTGAAAAAATTGTTGAAGACCTTTTTCGCCTGAAAAAAAATTTTGAAGACTTTTTTTGGAGAACACTTGCTCCTGTGTCCTTCGCCTTGGCCTCAAAAGGGTCTGTCCTTGGTCTCCAAATTTTTTTGTGTCCTTGGCCTTGGCCTCGAGCCTTGTGTCCTCGACTCCACCTCTGATTATTATTACTCAGTTTATTAGATCTACATCCTGTCAACTGCAGAAAGAGGAAAGTGAACTATGCTACTCTGGTATATGGAACAGTGGAAGGCTATTCTGTATTAGTATTGGTGTACTGTAGAGGCCAGTGCTGTAACTGGAGGTTGGTAAATATTGCTACCAGCTTACCGGTAGCCTGGTTGACTTCTTGTTCACCACTAAAGAAGCATTATAAGAATTTGTCCATTAGCAATTGATTTCAGCTCACACTAGCTGTTGAATCCAAATTCAAATTTTATCTGATTCTAATCTGACTTCTAGATTTCTAAACTTCTTCCTAGTAACGAGAGACCACTGCACGCGGTATAGCTTAACAAAATGTAATCGGAAATTTTTTTTCAATACAAATACACGATGATACCGTAAGTTATTTTGAAGATTTCGTAAAGCAGTCTTTGGTCATTTGTAAAAAAATGGTCATTTTCAGCTACGAGTCATATCATAGAGTGACATTTTTTGACAAATTTGTTGAATTCAGGTGCCAATTACGAGTATACTCGTTGGTATTTTTTTCGCGTGATATATAACAAATAAGTTTAGCTGATGCCAAAAATCAACTTTATAGCTTTGTAGCAGTCTTACTTTAGCTCTAATACGTTTGGCATTTTTGAGCAGTTTTGGTAAAAACCTGTCGGCAGTCAACGTGTTAAGTTTTTTTTGGTTTGGGTCGGAATTTTTAGGTTCGAGCCGCATCGACTGTGCTTGAATTTCACGGCCTATTAGCAACTTTGAAGTGAGGTACTGTGGTAAATTTGTTGGCAAATTTTTTGCTTTGAAGAGTAAACTAAAAATTCGTTAGAGACTGCCCAGTTGTTTACTAAATGAATGCATGATACCATTAGATGTCGCACTGCTAGCATCCAGTGATGCCCATTGAATTAAGGCAGCATGGTCGAGAAGACAAAGGCGTCGTGTTCACGACGACCATGATTGCATGATCTAGGTTCAACTCGTACCCAGGTCACGTTGTTGCGTTCTTGGATAAAACCCTTACGATGATTACCTCAAGGCTACTTGATGGCTTCGAACAAGCAGCAATTTTAAGTGGGAAAAAGCCAAACATCAATCAACAAGTTTGGAAAATGGTCAACTCCTAAGCGGATGCGGATTCGTCCAAAGGAGACCGCCACCGTCGGTTTCTCGTGATTGGAGGAAAAAGACGCATCAATCAATCAATACAAAATAGCATTATTTTTTCTTATCTAGATGTTTCTGCCAATTCCCTTTTCTACTTTTAATTAATTTTGCCGCTAGGTTGACCCTTCTAGAATTTTCCATGAATATAGAATCATCATTTTGTTAAAATATGAGGCTGGGCTAGCGCTAAACTACCGGTCATATTCATGGCATATTGCAGTTCTAATTTGTGTTTTATTTGCAGCCGTAGATTACTGTTAGTCTACCTGAGTTGCGATATTTCTCGAATTATTGGCATTATATTGGAATAAAGGTGTTTTGAGTTGAAAATATACAAAGGTCTGCTGATTGCATCATCAAACCCAAACAACAATCTTCGATAGTCGTCGAGTCAACAACCCCCTTCGGCGGTTTTTTGAATTCGAGTATTCGCAGTCAGACAGAAGCTAATCAAATCAGCAAAAGAGCTAGTCTTTCAAGAATATGTGGAAGATAAATCAGGGTTCGAAATTAACGCTTGCCCGATTGCCCCAGGCAAGCTGAAATTGCCTCGGGCAAGTTATTTGTCGGCTTAACTTGCCCGACGGGCAAGCTTACGAAATGCAGCATATTAAACAACATCAAACAAGATTATTAAGAAATGCAATTTAGGTCTGCTTTTGTTGCAATAAAATAAAATTTAAGTAGAGAAAGATGTTGCTTGCTTTATTTTAGCACTTTGCAACCATCACAACGAACACTTAGTTTAGTCGTACGCGCATAATAATTAATCGCAATTAGCATTTCTTATTCGCACGCAAATTTTTTGATACTCATATGCGCTTAGCAACTTTTTGGCACAAAAAGCTACTTTTTTTTTTCCAAAAAAATTTTCCCTTCCCTTTTCCGAGAAAAATTGTCGCGATAACCGCTGTTTCAAATATCACAAGTACAATTATACTCTGCACTGCATGACGACAATGTCCAGAATTTTGCAATTTTTTTTTTATGATTATTTTGAAGATCTTTTAGCTCTCATAACTTTTGCAAAAAATTTCAGCTTTCTAGCTGATGTAGTTTTTAAAACGTTCGCGATTGAAAATGTATGACAGTACATGCATTTGGAAAAAGTTATTTATTACATCACTTTACCATAACAATCGTGCTCAAAAACTTGATTCTCGAAATAGGATACACGTATTATGCAAATTCAGTGTTTTAACCTACTGTAAAAGAACATTTTACATATTTTTTTTTCAAAGGTAAACAGCCTCAAAACTTATTGTGCCTATTTTTTTCGGGCAAGTTGAAATTTCCTCGGCAAGTAGATATTTGATATCACTTGCCCGACGGGCAAGTTGTTAAAAAAGTTAATTTCGATGCCGGTAAATTGGTAGGCCATAAATTTTATCACAAGTCAAGATAGCTTAGCTTACCAGTAGGCCTACTGATTTGAAAAATGTCTTTGTCAAATTCGATCATTACAAGGTCTAAGGCTAAATCGCAAGATTTGACCAACAAAGTCGATGAGCAAAATCCAATCGCTCATCTGGAAAACCATCCAACAACTTCGAAAGTCAATGTGAATACTGAATCAGAAGGCCTAAGCCTGCTAGCCAGACAAACCAACAATCCAAGGTTTCTGGAACTAACAGCAGCTAATCAGTCACCAATGCCGGCTGAAGTGTCAATGAACAATCAAATCTGGTGCAGTTAAAACTGCTTCTACTTATAATTCAAGAAAGTCAACAGGATCATCTCGACTAAGTGCCCAAACTCGCTCAGCAATATTAAAGGCGAGAATTCAGTCTCAAGTCAAAGTGACGAAATCCAAAAACGCCAGTATGATGAGCGCCATGTCTTTGAGGTTAGCCTAATGAAAACACAAAGGCTACAACAAGAACAAGAAATGATGATTAGGCCTAACTGCCAACGTGAAGAACAAGCAAAAGCTCACCAATATAAACTTTCCCAAGCTAAGCTGCAAGCCGAACTTAATGAGACTTTGGCCGAAATAGCAGCAGAAGATGTGAACAATCATGAAGAGCCAGCTGTCATTAATACTACTGGCCATGTTGAATCCACTAATGCTGGACCTACCAGCACCAATTGACCTATGCCAAATGTAGTGAGTAGGCCTAAATATAATGTTTGTGATAAGGTTGTGGTGCCTGTTGTAAGTGATGTTAGGCCTACTGGTATAGCTGGAGATTCTGGTGCTGTATTTAATTGTGGTTACGACATCGCTAGCAATATGGTATCGTCTACTAATGCTTCACCTATGCTCAAAAATGTGATGCCGATTGCAACTGCAACTGTTAACCAACCCACCAATCACGCCTTAAGTGTCGGTCAATCCACAAGACCCAGTCAAGGATCAATGAGTTTTGGCAATCGGGATACTAACCCTCCATCATTTCAACATCAACCAAGGGATGGGCTAGTTAGTTCCCACAACTTTTCAGCTGCACCTTCCATGTGACCCTCTGAATTTGTTGAACAAGAAAAGAGGCCCTACCCCTTGTCACCAGTTTTGATCCCTACCCTTGAGCCTGAGAATTTTAATGGTAATCCAGCAAATTACCACAGCTTCATCGACACCTTTGATGCACTAATTTCTTTTAACGTGCCTGAGCCAAAACGTAAATTGTATTTTTTGCTGCAGTACACAACTGGATCAGCACACGCATTGGTGAAGGGATGCCAGTACATGCCTGGTGACCAAGGTTATAACAGGGCTAGAGAAATGCTCCAGTCTACTTTTGGGCAAAATTTCCAAATTGCTAAGGCATGTACTTACTCCCTCATCAATGGCCCCAGCATAAATCACAACGATAAAGGTGCCAAGCTCAAATTTTCGGCTAAATTAAGTTCTTGTCAAGACACACTGTTAAGCATAGACTACTTACATAAAATGGATAATTTTGACGTGTTGTCTAAAATAGCTAAGCGTTTGCCTCAGTCTTGGATGGCTGGATGGCAAGCTGAGCTCGATTCAATGTTCACATTAGGCGAGAAGAGGCAAGCATTAAACACTTAGCAAGCTATGTCTCTCTCAAAACACGACAAGCCACTAATTTTGAATGCAACTGGTTGCAAGGCCAAAGACCTGACAGGAGCTCTGCAAAACCATTCAAGGGTCGCATGGAAACTATATTTTCCACCAAGATTACTTCTACACCAATCACGAAATGTGAACTATGTCAAGAATCACACTTCCTTAATCAATGCAAACGTTTTCGTAAATTCACTGTGCCTGAGCGCCTTAAATTTGTAAATGAAACTAGGCAGTGTCATAGCTGACTCGAACCAGGCCATTTTGCTGAACAATGTAGTAGAAAAAACCTATGCATAAAAACAGGTTGCAATGAAAATCTCACGACTCTTCTTCATCCCGCACCAAGCCCTCCGGAAAGGCTCAAGACTGAACTTGACGATACTAAGCCAGTTGGAGAAGTCAAGGTTCGCAATGGCTATGCTGACATTCCCAAAGTGACTGAAGGTCTTCTCCCTATTCTGCCGGTAAAGGTCAGATTGGGAAGCTCTGGCGAACTGGTGACAACCCAAGCCTTTCTTGATCAAGGGAGCACCGGTTCCTTTATCAAAACTGGGCTCATCAAAAAACTGCAAATCACTCAGCAGCCCATCGTTGATGTATCAATGAGTACACTAAATCAAACTAATAAATCAAAGTGCATGGTGATATCCAATCTTGATATCTGAGATTACGAAAAATCAGATTTTCTGCACTTGCAGCCCGTGCTCTCAATTAACAATTTGCCCATATCGTCAGAAGGTATACCAACGCAGAAAGACATCTCTGCTTTTAGGGAATTTGACAACTTTATCATTCCCGAAGTTGATCATGATGTGGGACTTCTGATTGGAAACGGCAATCGACACATTCTTCAGCCCATTGACACAATCACCTCCACCAAGAGCCACTACGCGATTAAAACTCCCATTGGGTGGATTTTCAATTGCTCAAGACAAGGAAGTTCAAATGACGTTTGTCGCAACAAATGCTTCTTTGTCAAATCTAACCCCAAAATCAACCAGTTTATGTGTGCACTTTGTTCTGATGTTATCGACTCCATAAATAGTGACAAGGTGCCACTGTCTCAAGAGCAAGCACGCTCTATGCAACAAGTAGCCAATTCAGTTCGACTGCGGCCAGATCAGCGCTATGAAATTGCATCACCACTAAGATACCAAGACATAACTTTGCCAAATAATAAGCTGCAAGTCGAACAACGAGCTGATTATCTTAAACGCCGCTTTCTTAAAAACCCCCAGTTTTTTGAAGACTGCAAATGCTTCATGAATGACATGAGAGCTAATGGATTTGCCGAAAGGGTAACTGATAATACAAGAAAGGATGAACAAGTATAGTATCTGAAACACCACGTGGCGTATCATCCAAAAAAACCTGGAAAACTACGGCTGGTATACGACTGCTCTAGCAAGTATAAGGGCATATGTTTGAACGATTGCCTACTTCTGGGACCCAAAATCACCAACACCTTACTGGGAGTTCTTTTTCGTTTTCGACGTGGCCTGTACGCTATTCAGGGTGACATTTGCAGCATGTTTCATATGGTTGGAATCTCGGAACATCATCGGGACTTCCTGCGTTTTCTATGGTGGGATGAAGGCAATCTAACAAGTAAACCACAAGAGTATCGCATGTACATGTTCCTATTTGGCAAGGTGTGTAGCCCTGCCTGTGCTAATTTCGCACTGCAACAAACGGCTAACGACCATCAATCAGAGTACAATGAGGCAACAATTAAGGCCGTAAACGAATGTTTCTATGTCGATGATTGCTTGGCTTCTGCGTCTACAGTTGAAAAGGCTAAATACCTTCCTCAAGAACTTGTCGAATTATTGGCAAAAGGCGGCTTCGAGCTTACTAAATGGACCAGTAATTGTCGCGAAATAGTTGCCTCCGTGTCGCCTGACAACAGATCTAAATAGCTGTCTCACCTTGATCTAGCGTGCAACCCATTACCCAATGAATGCGCTCTAGGTCTTACCTGGGACACTGAAACAGAAACTTTGAGCTTTAGGACAAAACACGAACACAAAACTGCAACACATAAGGGCATCCTTTCTGTTTTAAACTCTTTTTACGACCCTCTTGGCTTCAGTTTCCCAGTTATCCAGCCTGTCAAGGTCCTTCTTCAGGATCTGTGCAAATCCAAATTGGAATGGGATGAACTTATCCCCACTAAACTCGAAACACAGTGGACTAATTGGCTGCAACAGCTCCAACTTCTGGCATTTTTCCGAGTTCCTAGATGCTATCAACCTGCTAATCTCGGCAGCATAGTCAGCGCTCGTATCCATCACTTTTCAGATGCTTCGTAGAAATCGTATGGATACATCTCCTATCTCAGACTTACGGAGAACTAAGACTTCATACATTTCTCTTTTTTTCTAAGTTAAACCAAACTTACGCCACTAAAGGTACTGACCATACCTAGACTGGAACTCTGTGCAGCCACCCTTTCGATCAACTATGACGCTATGCTGCGTCGAGAACTTAAATTACCTTATCTCGAGCCTTCGCTGTTTTGGGTAGATAGCACTACTGTATTAAAGTACATCATCTATAAAAACTACTGTATTAAAGTATTAAACTACATCATGTACTACTGTATTAAAGTACATGTATATTAATTGTGAAAACTAGGCCTTTCACATTTTTGTCGCCAACAGAGTCCAAGCTATTCGCAACCAATCTGAACCAAACCAATGGTTTACAGAACTTAATGTCCCGATTCTCTAACTGGACAAGGTTGCTTCGAGTTGTCGCTTGGGTAATTCAAGCCAAGAGAAGGTTTTTTGGCATCACGAGAACCAATGACTATTCTGAAAAGGAGCATTGTCTAAGCACACAAAACCTTACTGTTTGTGAAATTTCGGAGGCTGAAAGTTGGCTCGTTACTTCCGAGCAAGACGAGTCGAACAAGGAGGAACTCACCGCCTTGAAGGCAAACAAACCTGTTAAAGGCTCAAGCAGTTTAGCTAAGCTTGACCTTTTTCTCAAAGATGGTGTGATTCGCGTCGGGGGACGCATCAGACACTCTCCTTTTCCTTACTCTCTCAAACACCTAATCATACTCCCCAACAAGGGTACAGTCACAAATTTGTTGATAAAAAATGCTCACGCATAATTAGGACACGCGGGACGAGAACATGTACTTTTCTTTCTCAGAGCTAATTTTGGATCATCAGTGCTAACTCTGCGGTGCGTAGGGAACTGTTAAACTGTGTTAAGTGTAAAAAGAAATTTTCTTCTACATGTACTCACAAAATGGCCAATTACCGGCTGAGATACTGACTCCCAATAAACCAGCATTCACCTGGGTAGGTCTCGATTATTTTAGCCCTTGTCACACTCGTCATGGTCGGAGTAAGTACAAACGCTACGGAATGATATTTACATGCTTAAGTACACGTGCATCTCATATAGAAGTAGCCTTTAGTCTCATCTCTTCAGCATTCATCATGGCACTACGTAGGTTCGTTACAAGAAGAGGAAAAGTGACACGCATAATCAGCGACAATGGCACTAATTTAAAAAGCGGAGAGCGAGAGCTCTGCTTGGCTGTAAATGCCTGGAACAATGCCCAAGTACACGATTTTTTGCTTTATAAAGGCGTTGAATGGGTTTTTAATGCCCCTGGGGCTTCCCATCCTAGTGCAGTGCACGAAAGACAAATAAGACAATTTCGAAAACTTTTCAATGGCGTGCACGTGAGCAAATCCTCACCGATGAAGTGCTTGCTACCCTTGCGTTTGAAGTAGAGGCTATCTTAAATAGCCGCCCTCTGGCAACCGTTTCGAATGATGTTAGCAACTTGGAGCCCCTCACACCCAACCACCTGCTTTTGGTTAAGGCTCCCAACTCCTTGCCCCCGGGTGTGTTTCAAAAAAGGGATTTCCATTCGCAGAAGTTGTGGCGTTAAGTCCAATACTGAGCTAACTTTTTTGGTCAAGGTGGGTTAAGGAATATGCCCTGAACTTGCAAGTAAGACAAAAATGGACCCGGCCCAAACCTAATTTGATACCAGGAGATGTTGTTTTGGTATGTGATAGCAGTCTACCTCGAGGTACCTGGCCGATGGGTAGAATCATAAATGTTTTTCCACACCCGTTGGGCCATGTTCGTAAAGCACAGGTTTAGACTAAGGACACGTTACTGGTGCGCCCTATCACTAAACTTGTGTTACCACTTTCTCAAGAGCCACAGTCTTTTTGATATTTGCAGTGACACATGTGTAGTTTACATAATTGTAATGTTATAATTCAATGTGTTTTATTTGCAGTCGTAGATTACTGTTAGCCTACCTGAGTTGCGATATTACTCGAATTATTGGCATTATGTTGGAATAAAGGTGTTTTGAGTTGAAAGTATACAAAAGTCTGCTCATTGCATCATCAAACCCAAACACAATCCCAGATAGTCGTCGAGTCAACAATCCCCCTTCGGCGGTTATACTAGACAAAATTCAGCAACTCATCGCTACACAGGAAACCACTGCCAATTTTACGATTAAAATCAAGCGGTCGTGTTTTACGATCCATTTAGAAGGCGGCTGGAGAAACTGAGGGAAAAATCAAACCAAGTAATTATTTCATTGCATTTACGCAACGTTTAATCGTTTCAGCGCCTGATGTTCCGGCTGGTCTAAATTACACCGAGGTTACCCAAACTAGTATCAACGTGACATTCATGGGGGTGATGGGAGCAGATCTTTACAACTTGATTGTCAGCCCACCGAATCGAACAATCAATGTCACCACCACGGACTATCAGATCACCGGTCTTGCCCCAGGAACAACCTACACCATCTCGGTTCAGGCTCTGTCTCCTGATGACGTACCTTTGGGAAGGTTGCTTGGTGTTGAGTCAGCGCCAATCGAAGTAACTACAGGTAAAAATTTGAGGCCAAAATAGATACTTGTTGTTTTTGTGCTGCCTCTTAACAAATCATAAGACAAACTGCATCGTTTTTCACACAAATAAAATACTCTGCTTTTAAGTAAATAATGTGTTTGCTCACCAATTGGAAACAAATTTACTCAGTAAAAACACTGAAATTGAAAATTGCAACAGCGCTTGTTTTGCACAGAAACGGCTCATCGCTTTTTAAGCATGATTAATAACATTGTTTAGATTTTCAAATATTTTTTGCTTTCTTTAAACGGCTAAAGAAATAAGATATGTTGATTGTTGACGTATTTGAACAGCTGAAACATGCCTGAACTTTCTTAGTAACCCAGGCCTCATGAAATCGTTTAATTTTTGGTGACGTTGTATTTCACCCGCATTTTTCGTGTAACTTTAAGTAATTTTGATACAAAGCATTTGACTCCATTACACAGCGTATAATCACTATTCTAACTATTCATTTTTATAAACAAATAAACAAAACAATCATGTTTCTGACAACACACTTTGCACATATTTGTTTTACAGTAAGGTTTGATGTGATTGCTGGTTGGTAAACTAGAAACAAATAACTACTACTAATCTTATAAACGTACTTGATTAATGAAGTTAATCTCTTTAATTCAGAGGCCAAATTAGAGTTTTTCTGTAGTCAAAGGAAGGTATTTCTTATTCAGCAAGTCTAATTTATGACGTATATTGTTTTTTGTTTGTTTGGTTTTTATGTCATACGACAAAATATGACCTGCGCTTCGTATGCTTAGCAAACATTGTTAGCAAACCTTTGAGAAATCATCACGTATTTTTTGAAAAACTACTACCCGCTCACGGTGTCAATAATTCTTGTGAGATAGTATATTTTGGAATTTTTGTCTTCCACCGTTAAAAATCGGATTGGTATGATGTAAAAACATTATAAGTTGGGAAAGAACAGACTTAGCCCTAGAAATTCAGCAACTTTATCTTTGAAACACACGATAAATTTTCAGGTCCCCCTGATGTCATCGCCATTCAAGTTGCAATGCGAACCCCGAGCAGCTTGACCATCACTTATGATCCATCAATGAGTGCCACCAGCTACCGCGTGACGTGGACGCCGTCTTCCACGTCCGAAAACATGACCGTTACCGATACGACTGCCGTCATTACGAGTTTGGATACCGGTGTCCCGTATGACATCACCGTCGTTGCAATCAACGTATTTGCGGAGAGTGGCGAAGCAACAATAACAAACAAATACACTAGTAAGTAACCGATGTGCTTTGTTCAGTTATTTTTATGACTAAATTACAGCAAGTAATAGTTCTGTCATTTTCCAAAAAGTTATACATGCCTTTCTAGCCGAGCTTTTCGAAAAATTTTTGAGCTGCAAATTAGTACATGTTTAACACTTTGTACTTATAGTTTTTGTTTCTAACGAATGCTTGCACTGTGATATAACCGTTAATTGACATCCTTTGAATAAATTTGCTTTTGCATTACTTAAGCCACCGTGAAATGCATTCGCAGTTTTTACGCGTCGTTTTTTATGCTAGTGACCCAATATCAGCTCAGTGACATCTTTTCGTAATCATTTCATTTCTACGTTAAGAAAACTTGTAAAGAAGCGTCTTTACAAGGTTTAAGTTATATTATATTCATATTATGCGATAACTTTGTACAGCTACTGTCGTTGTGCAATTCAGATTTTTTCGCACCGATGATGAAAAATGCAGTTTTTTCAATCTTTGGAATGTCCATTATTTTACTAAATTCGCGTCATTGAAGATTTTGTCAATGTTTGTCGTTTAATTTTACAGGGGCTCTCAGTCCGGACATGCTCAACTTCTCTGATTTCACAACAACTTCGTTCGTTGTTTCATGGGAGGCCCAGGCAGGAGCTATGTAAGTTCTGTGATTCAAAAAATTAAGTTAAATTTTTATTCCACTGATTCAACGAATAGTGCTAAATAGCAGGGATTTCGTTCTGTGTTTAAGTTCGGTATTATTAGATTGCCCCACCAAACAGGCAGTGAAGCTTGATGTTGACATAAGAATACCATGTTACTGAAAGACTGGATTGCATGTCGCTAAGCTTGCTTGTTGATTGGTGCACGTTTTCTTTTAGTTCCTACGTTCCAATGATAACTTTGGCTTCAGTTGGAACCAAACCTGCGGATGCGCCATTTGACATGAATATGATCGACACCCAAGTCAACATCACGGGGTTGGAACCTGGGACCGAATATAACGTTTCTTTGGCGACGTGCGATAGGCTCGGAGAGCTGGAAGCAGGACCAGTTTTCAATACCGTAACTTGTAAGCAATTAGTTTTATTTTGATTTAGTCGATTTAAGGAAGATCCAACATATTATGACGTCAGTAGAATTTACAGCATAAAATAATTCTGTTTTTTTGTCGAACGATAATGGTACGCTCCTAAAACGGCTGGTGTTGTGTTCCATTCCTAAACCAGTCAAAACAAAAATCATAACTCGTTACACGCTTCTGCGTAATGCAGCTGTATAAAGAAATATTTGATTTGGCTTGAACTTAACATCAATAATGAACATTTTAGTGCCTGCCATGACTGCTGAATTTGTCATCACCCAACACACGGCCAACAGTTTGAGCTACAGATGGGCTGCCGTGCAAAGCGCTACAAAGTACCGCATAGTCGTCCGTAATGCAAGCAATGATGAGGTCGTGAAAGAGGTAAGCTCCAATCAAGTAAAAGTTTTCTTGATTGAATGATTGATTGCATTTTTATTATATTTGGATGATACTGCATCCGCTAAGAGTTTCAACAATTTCCAAGTTTTGAACTTGATTCTCTGGCTTCTTTTCGGTTTAGTTTGATACTTGTTTGAAGTTAACAAGCAAAGATATTGCAGTGAAGCGCTTTACACAAAGCCGCAACACCGTATCAGAGTGCGAGGTCTTTCGTTGTTCGAGCGTATGAACCTGGAACTCGGTAACTGCCTAACAAGATTCACGCAGAGCACCTTTTTTTGGGTTGTGCTTGGAATTCGCTTGTTGATTGGGCAACCACAACGGGTAGAGTGCTTTGTTTCATTTGAAAATAAACATAAAATGTCTTTCCCAGGACCTCATAATGCATTACCGGTTGAGGAATCGAACCACGTGTCAGCAACTTTTTGATAACTAACCCAACGCTTTATTAATGGAACTGCCTCAAGAATGGTAAATCAACAAAACGTTATTTAAATCTCAGCTGTGATCATTTAGGTTCCCCCAATGAACCCACTCACCTACACCGCAACCAACTTGTCGAGCGGCGTGAGGCATGAGGCTGCTGTGGCTGCAATTAACAGAAACGGAATGGGAATGGATCGTACGATCTTCGATACCACAAGTATGTTAACCACAATACTTAAAATGACTTAACAATTGTTCGTGAATACAATTTGCTTGATGAAAAATGTTGCTTTATGACTTCAATACACTAATTATCTTAAGTAGCCAAATAGTACGTATAGCAATGCTTAGTGCCATTCTAAGATAATAGGTTGCAAATTAGCTTTAAAGCAAATTGAAGCTTTAAAAGTTAGCTTTATTATATTGTCTTGTGTATTATTATTTCGTTTGATGACATGTCAAAGCTAAACCTAACGCTTCTAATGCAAGGTTTTGTCGTCGACATTACTTGTTAGCTTACACAACGTTTCTTAAAAAACGAAACTAGTCGAGGAACGTTCTTGTCAAACGTCTAAAGCATCACAACTTTTCTATTGTTAACCGAATGCTGCGGCGGTGAATACCAATTGTTGATATTTTGATGTAAAGTCAAGTGAACCTAGCCGAAGTATAAAATGAACAAATAAACAAAAACTGAGTTTGTCAAATGGTTTGAAATTTGTTAATGCTTGTAGTACATCACCCTAATCATGTATTTCTTAAAAGTACAATACAGTAGCTTAGGCTTTGCATATTGTATATTACTTAAAACTTTTGAATTAATTTTATGGTTTGTTTTAGCCCCTACTTCCCCAACGTTTATGCTGAATTCGACCACGCAAACAAGTATTCGGGCAGTGTGGGATAGACCAGCAGGAACTGCAGGCTTTGCTGTGAACATTACAGGATTTGAAACAATCTACCAGTAAGTAGGGTTGTGCATCACTCTCTTGTATGTCGTAATAAAACCAATGATGGAGTAATAAGCGTTCATTGCCATTTAGAACAGTGTACAGAAACATTGACAAAAAAGCTGTAAATTCTAGAAACAACCAAAACTATGATTAACAGTCTAAGATTATCTTGCTGTTGTGAACTCAATTATCGCCTTTTGTTTCTAGTCAGTAGCTGGGATTTTAAGAGTAAAACAAAACCGGCAATGAAAAAGCATGGAAGCTTAATTAATCAAATTCACGTGATATATCAAATTTTCATGTGAAGGAAAAGTACAGAGATGACAATTTTTTCAAGAAGTAGCAAAAAAAGCAGATTATAACAGCTGTTGTGCCCAGTATCAAGGCTCAGTTATTTACATTCAATTTAAACTTGAAAAATTATAAGCAAGTTATTTGAAGAAGATGCAGAGAAGCAATTGGTAAGAAATAAAGCAATGCATACTGTTTTTGATACTTAATCAAAATCACAGTATGACTAAACCAAGTTCTAAAGACATTTCTAACCTAAGCCCTAGAGGCTTCAAGATTTTGAATAGATTCTACAGCTTGTCGTTAATTTGAAACAAATTTTGCAAATAAGTGGAGCACCAAATTATTCTATTTGAGTAAGATTGGCAATGGTTTAAAGAAATTAACCAAAATGTCTCAATAAATTATGTTCTACAGATTTGGCAGTATTGTTTTTGATTAAATTATTCAAGCAGTTCACTTGCCATGCTCCTGAAGCAAAAAAGTTTTTCCCAAACTTAATCATCTCCAAGTTAATCAACAGTTTACAGCAGTGCTCTGATTTGCTTAGGACCGTCAATTGTACCAATCAAGATGCTGGCATTTCGCCAGGCCAAACCTACACCCTCTGTGTTCAAGGCAGAACAAGCGACGATGCTTCAGCGGTCGATGCCCGTCAACTATCTGCGCCAAACTGCATCAATCTAACCACAAGTATCACGTTTATTTTCATTAATCTAGCTGCACAGAACTGGTTTACACAATACAAGGTGGGAAAATGCTTGATGAAATCCACACCACAATAAGACTGACTTTACACCAGTGTTGTGATTTACAGTAGGTTTATTTTGCCGTCAATTTTCTGTCGTAATACAGCTTTGGAGTTAAAATAACTTTCTAAAAATATTGTTTGGTTTTCATTTAAGACAGGTTGTGGTAGCTTAAATAAAAACTTTAAAAACTCCTTACTATGCTTTGAAAGCATTGAATTATGACTATTGCGACAATTTTGAATTAGCCAATAAGTACAGTATCTTTATGGTGATAGATTTATGTGGTATAATAGGATCATTTATTGATCTGAAATATGAAGTAATTTAGTTGCATTTTAGAAGATGCCGTTTCCACTTGCGTATATAAATTTTATTCTGGTGATATCTTGTTTCTAATTTTTTTTAAAACACTTGCTTATCATTTTGTTTTAGCTCCAGGAAATGGAACTAACTTGATGGAAGTCTCCACCACAAGTGACAGCATATCACTAAGCTGGAATGCAGCGGAAGGAGCTACGTTGTACGACATAACTGCGACACTGTACGTAAGAATAGACCAATAATAAAATAACCGACGCAATTTAGGCCCACTGGTAATGTGGAAGAGAATGACTGCAGCAACCAACTCTGCGCTATTATTGTTGTTGTAACTTGCGCTTTGCGCTATTATCCGCCTGTGTCAGACGCTAAATATTGGAATTTCCGCGAACTTTTCTCAGCAATGACTATGACTATGCACTTTTCATAGCAATGACTAATTTCTGTGGATAAAAACGTGGTATTACAAAATTCTATCCCAATAACTCCAGAAATGCAATGGAGATCTTGGAGAGAACTGGCCATTTTTACACCATTCAAGTGAGTGCTCTCTACCATTCAAGTCACCCCGTAGTGCGTAGGTGGCTGCTGCTGATTGGTCGATTTATGACAAGATGGGTGAGCAGTCTCCCTCTTCTGACCAAGGTATCACAGCATATGGGTTACTTTTAGTTTAAATTAACGAAATATGAAGTTGAAAAACTATTTCATTTTCATAAAAATTTGAGCGCATTATTTAAATGAATTAGAGTTTAAGCAAACATGTAAGATTGAGACTATATCATATTCAAGTCCTAAAATCGTTTTTTTTTTTTTTTTTTGGTATGATTGATAAGTAAGATATTTGGCACATAGAGCAACTGGTGCTTTTGCTTTGTAATTTAAAATTAATTTTGTTATTTATTTTCCTAAAGCACCGATTCATCTGTGATGACGATAGAACGTGTAGGAATTGTAACCACGGGAACAATTACGGGGTTGACGTCATCTTCAATCTATACAGTCACGGTAACACCTTTCAGCAATGAAAATGAGGCAGGATTTGCATTTGGAAATATTCAAGTAACAACAAGTGCGTTTAGAGGCAACATTCACACGTTTGTTTTATTGTGAGAGTTTCGATTTTTAGGTATTTTACTCTGAGAAAGAAAGCAACTGTGACACTTCTATCTAAAATTTTTTTCCGATGTCATTTTTCATTTGCTTACAAATTTGAGATGATCAAAGTCACTGAACAAGAAATTTGTTTGAAAACTTTTTCTAAGGTGCAAGCTCATGCGATGTGGATTGTCATCAAAAAAACACTTTGATTACATTAAAAAAAATGATGCAACGCTTTCGAGACGATGTAGTTTTTGATTTGATCATTCTGGAAAGTGTTCTTGATCTTGAGCCACAGAAGCGATTCTTTAGTAGCAATTAACCGAATCTTTTGCGCAAATGCTAAAAAATATCAATAGCATGGTTTAACAAACCTGTAACGTGCATGTATTTAATATTTTACCAACTAGGGTATTGCATAGCTAGCTATTCTTAATCATATGAATAGTTGAGATTTTCCTTAAATTTACTGTGTGGTACGCACTGTTCTTTTTGTGTTTTTTTTTAGCACTGATGATATCCCGTTGGGTGAAATAAATTTGCTTTAAGAGAGTTTGCTAAAAAGACTGATGCAACTTCTAATTTTATTTTTACCTTATTTTTTCTTTTTTTAACCTTTTATAGCTAGTATTAAAATGTCATCGTAATTTGTAAACACTTCTGATTTAAAAGTAATAACTGTCAGTTGGACGACTTTTTAGTTCTGTTCGGGAAAAGCGTAAAAAATGTTGAAGCGGCTCAGCTTATTCTTCAACCGGACGTTTGGCGTTCATCAAATATTATAAGTTCCAAATATACTTGTATTATAAGTTCCAATCATAAGTTCCAATTAATAACTATAAGTTCCAAGCCACAGAAGCGGTTCTTAAGTTGATATTACCCGAATTTTTGCGTAAATGCTAAAAAAATAGCAGCAGCATAGTATAACGAACTTGTTACTTGCGTGCATTCAATATTTTACCTGCTAGTGTACTGTTTAGCTTGCAATTCTTATTCACAGTTGAGATTTTTCTTAAAATTTACTGTTTGTTACGCACTGTTTTTTTTTTTTTTTTAACAGTGATGATACACCGTTTGGTGAAATAAATTTTCTTTTAAAATAATAGCTGGACAGGCTGATATAACTTTTAATTTCATTTTACCTAATTTTTCCTTTTTTTGTGCCGTTACAGCCTGCCTTAATTGTCATTGTATTTTGGCTGATTCTCCAATTCAAAGTTTTCAAACACATCTGATTTAACAGTACAAACTGCTAGTTGGGCCACTTTTCAGTTCTGTCTGGGAAAAGCATAAAAAATGTTGAAGCAACTGCGTAGCTTCTTATTCAACTGGACAGTTTACATTCATCTCATTTTAAATGTTCCAAATATTTCTTCTCTACGTATAGATCCCAGCACACCAACGGTTACAGCACTCGATGTGACAACAAGCACCATTAGCGTCAATTGGACATCTGATGACATGATCATCCTGTCCCATGTTCGTGTGGCCCGTTCCGATGGAGGTCCACCTGAGACTAACATTATGATTCCCAACAATGGAGTGTTTTTGAGCAGCGAAACAAGAAGAATAGTGATATCAAACTTGCAATCTGGAGTACGGTACAACGTTTACGTAACAGTCCACAGTGCGGACAAAAGCAGCAAAGAAGGTGTTCTAACGCAGATAACCAGTAAGTTTTTACATCTCAGCTGGTAAATAAGTGTTTAACTAGAAACTCACTAGAATTTCAGATTAAATCGCCAACGTTGTAATAGCTACAAAACTTTATTGTTTATATTCCTCAGGGTTGGTTATTGCTTCAATTTAGCACGTACAAAGATAGTGTTAAAATCATTAAAAATAATCTGCCCTGCTTTCAACTAATGACTGAAGACCCAATTTTAAATGTTTGTTTGTGCATTTGTGTCTGATTAATTATTGGATTTTGCAATCTTGTGACTTAAATCGAAAAGATTATTTGTTATTGTCTAATCGGTGTTTAAGTTAAATTAATGAGTGATTATTATCCTTTGTTAGAAATAAGCTGCTAATTAGCACATCTTCAAAGGCGCATCTTCAAAAACCTTCAAAGGCTAATTAGACCATATTGAGAATCGTTGTGTTTAGAATGTTCTTTTTGTGCATTATTGTGAAGACTGGCAGCTCTAGACTGGCCGCTGACAGCCTTTGTTTGTTAATTTCTGGCCTTTGATGCTAGACAATAGACGATGCCACATGTTTTTACTATTTGGAACTATTTAAACCTGCTTGGAGCCTGGTAGCTGAGTAGTGACAAAAATGAGTGAAGTGAACAGTGTCAGTTTTTGGTGGTACGTGTTGAATGCTGCTTAACTTGGGTAAATTACATTTTGCGATCCCTTCCCCTCCCTTCCTCTTCATTCTTGTTTTATGGATTTGACTATTGACTGTGAGGGGACAGTCTTATAGATTAGAAGAAAGGCCCTGAATTGGCCCTTACATCGTATTTTGAGACTACTTTGTTTTTTCTGTATTTTTTTTTATTTAATTTAATAATAAATTCCATTGAAAATCAAGTGCTCAGTTGTGAGAAAGAAAAAGGGATTGGGAGAGTTTGGCATAGCTCTTATACACGTTATTGAAGTTGGATATAATACTCCGCATCGTCGCCATACAGAAAACACAAAATGGTTCAGATTGGCAAGTCTTGGCAGATATTCAAATTTAAGAATTTAGCTTTAACGAGAAACGATTTAACGAACTGGCACATATCGCAAGACTGGGTTAGAAAGACTTTATCGTTTGTAATAGATAGGCAATAGGTTTTTTCATCTAGCCATATCAAAATGGTAGCAGTTTAATTTAAAATTCCATTAAGTTTGCAATTTAATACTCATTTAGTGGTTGAGCAAGGTGCTATTGTAATTGAGCTAGTTGTTGTAAGTTTATTACCTGTTACCAACAGCATCACGGTTTATAGCTTAGGTATAGAATAATACTAGAGTAGCAAACTGCTTTTGCACATCAATTAAGTTACTAAAAAAATCTTAAAGGCAAAAACAGCTATGCGGAGTTTTTTGTCTTCATTAAATTTTTGAGTGAATAAGTTTTAGTTATTTTATAGTTATTTGTTATTTATTTTAGAGTTATTTGTGATTTATATCCGAAGTGCTTGTTTCAAGTTGACTAGCGCAATAAATTAACTGAGCTATGTTGAGAAGCGTGAAAGCAATGCCTGCGTGTGCCAATGTGCATCTTTTAGAAATTCCAGTGCTTTTCTTGACGACAGTGGCTCAGACTCAGAAAACAAATGAAGAAACCAATCTACAAATAGCCGTGTCGGCATCGATTGTTTATTTGAGTTATTTTGGCGTTGAACATGAATCTATTTTTTTATTTAAACGTTTGGGTTCCAGTTAGTTTCAGTCGTCAACAATTTTGGGAGAAATTATTTCTTTCAGCGTCGGAACCTCCTGCAAATCTCGTTCCATCTGACAGAAATGACACCAGCTTGACGTACCAGTGGGATATGTCGCGTGGGGCAACCAGCTACTTCGTTGCTTTGGTGAACGCAATTGAACCAAGAGAAACCAATGAGACCAGTGTCACGTTTGATTCGCTGAGTCCCAGCACAGGTTACAACTTCTCCATCATAGCGTTCAACGGCTTCGCCAACAGCAGCCAAGCCACAGACTCAACCACCACGAGTACGTATCGAGGATATAAAAATTATGCATTCACTGTGGATTTCAGAGGCCAAGTGCATGTAAAGACCCTGATCAAATAATGCGGATTGAATTCTCATCCAAATATTAATAATGTAGTAGTCATTGAAATTAACAAAATTCAAAAACATTTTTCGCTGTTTGACACGTTCACCGAAATCAAGAACCGAGACTGTGAATTGGATGTGCAAAAAAGCCATAAGTCTTTGGCAAACGGTATAATTGGGAGGAGGCTAATATTTTAATCATAAAAATCACAGCCAATGTTATAGTAATAAGTTTACTGCGAACGTTTCGGCCCTCTTCTGGTGCCATTTTCAACGAACATTTTCAAAAGCCTTTTTACAAACATTTACAGCTACTTAAAGCTAAAGCTAGCTAAAACTAGCTAAAGCCTCTCTAAAGCCTCTTTAAAGCTAAAGTTTCTTTATTAACCTTTACAAGCATTATAAAGATTTACAAAAGCCTCTTTACAATTCATTTTTAAAAGCCTTTTTACAAACATTCCCACTACTTATACCACTAATCTCATACTAGACTCTATTTTCAGTAACGGATGTGAAAGCTGGAATGGCTTAAATCGTAACCAGGTCAAAAAATTAATAACTTGGTGCACCCAAAATGCCACCTTCAAATTCAACAACAAATTTTATCAACAGCTAGATGGCGTTGCAATAGGCTCATCAATTAGATCTGTAATGGCTGACGTCATAATGAACCATGTTGTTGACAAAGCCCTTGATCTCACTTCCCCTTTCCACCGCCCAAATTTCTTTTGCCGCTACGTAGATAATCACTTCGCTACTTTTTTAACCCAACTTCTATCGACGTATTTCTAACCAATCTCAATAATATCCACAATCGCATTCAATTCACTAAAGAACTGGAAATACACAATTCACTAACCTTTCTCGATGTTTGCATAGAAAAAACCAACAGTGAAATCACGACGAGCACATATCACAAACCTACCAAAACTAACCTAGTAACCAAATACACAAGGTTTTCTTCTCTTCGTTACTAGCGAAATCTAGTCAACAACCTTTTACAACGATCTTACTCTATTTGCAATTCCTATACCACGATCGATTCCGAGCTCCAATTAATCAAAGACTCCCTTCTAAAAAGCGGATACTCACTGAGTTTTATAGACAATGCATCCGTCAATTTTTCAACAGCAAGTTTGATTGATTGATTGATTGATTGGTGCATCTTTATCCTCCTATCACGAGAAAGCGACGATGCGCTATGCTTTGGACGAATCCGCACCCGCTTAGGAGTTGACCATTTTCCAAGCTTTCCTGTTGACGTTTTGACTTCTTCCCACGTAAATTTGCTGCTTGTTCGAAGCCACCAAGCAGAGATAATTATCGTTAAGCGTCTTATCCAAGGACGCAACAACGATAATTTCAACCCAAAACGCCCCAAGGACGCAACAACGATAAGTTCAACCCAAAACGCCCCAAACAAACCCAAACAAAACCTTCAACTTATCCACTCTTTACACTTCCTTATCTGAACTCCATTTCCCACCACATCGAAAAAGAACTTCACCAGCACACAAAAACCCACTTGCCAGACTCTAAGTTAAAGTTTTTCCACAATACCAACAAACTAAAACAACAATTTTTGGTTAAAGACCGTCTACAACAACTAACAAGAAGCAATATAGTGTATCGACTCAATTGCTCATGTGGATCTTTTTACATCGGACAAACCCCAAGAAATCTTGTAAAACGCCTGGAAAAACACCAGTCAAGCCCTAACTCTGAAGTCTGCAAACATCTCCAATCCAACCCTTTCCACAAAGTTGATTTTCATAATCCACAAATACTCACCTCCTGCCCAGACAAACACAAACTTTTGATCCTAGAATCACCATACTTCCAACTCCTCAAACCTAATCTCAACCTCGACTCCTCATCTTATCTACTCCGCCTTTTTAATGCATGAAAGACATAGGCCTATTATTAGTTTTCATTTCAATCAATACCAGGATGTGATTCGCGTAAGTTTTTTACTGTTCGTTGAAAATGGCACCAGAAGAGGGCCAAAACTTTCGCAATAAACTTATTACTATAACATTGGCTGTGATTTTTATGATTAGAATATTAGCTGTAAGCTTTCGTGGCAGATATTTCTTCCGTTTTTAATATTTATACGACTACATTTTGAAAAACATTTTTTGTAGCAACACTTATCGTAATACTTGCGTTCCAGGACCGGCGGCACCCAGTTTAGTAAACTTCATTGCCAGCAATGCTTCTATCGAAATAACGTTCGCAATTCCACCAATGGGAACCGTTATCAAAGTGGATGGAAGTGGACCAACCACGTTGTCTGCAAACTCCAGTCAAACAAGCGTTGAATTTGCTGACATCGTCCTCGGAGAGTCTTATAGCTTCACACTGGTAGCCATTGACAGTTTTAATGTTATAAGTGCAGAAGTTGCAATTCCTGAAGTCACAGGTAAAAATACAAATTTTGTTACAATATATAAGAATAACCGGGCATATTCGGATATTTTTTAGGCTAGTTTATTGTTGTTGAAAGCTTTTCTTCTCTGGCTTTTAGTGAAAAGTTGCAGTTTTGTTGCGTGATTTATCCTGGCTAATAATTACCAGCGAGTTTTACGTAGTGACTAGATGTTCCAAAATAATAAACATATTCCTGTATTAAATACACTTTGTCAGCAATGTGGAATGGGAACGGACAGTAATCTGAGAAGAGGCGAAATGTACAGTACTAATGCCATTTTATTGTTTGCTCTTACACCTGTTCCCAAGCCAACATGTATATTATGATCAGGACACTGACGACACAATCAATTTAATTTTTAAGCTCATGTAGTATTGCAGTAGTTTATTTGTCTCCACTCACATCAACATACAATTGTCATTACGTTTTTATTCACCAACTTGCCTTAGCCAAGAGACAACAAAAGGACATGTACGTTGTTTGAATCAAGTTTTTACCAGCCCACCCATGCACCTTACACAATGGAGGCTTCACAATGTTCCTTTTCATTGCTAAACGTCAAGCAGGGAAGCTGTGAATTCTAAGTTTAATAGTCTTTGGTTTTACCCGACAGCGAATCGAACCCTGGTCTACCATTTCGGTAGCAGACGCTTAATCCATTTGATCACTGATAGGTTTAAAGGTGCGTTGAGACTGGACGCGAAGCAACAAAAGCGAAGGTTGGCAATCTTCGCTAGTGTGCGCTCACGTCATAGTCCCGTAGAAATACAGGGTGACCCAAAAAAAACGGGCCCCAACTTTAATTAGGCCCTGTTTCTTAGTGTTTTGTCCAAATGAAATGAAACTTTGGTCATAACTAGTTCATTATATGCAAAACATCACATCAAAACACTAGGGTCTTTGGCCTTTTTTTCTTCGTTCTACAGCATGTGTTCTAGATGGACTCGATTTAGCTCCGTGCATTTCTTGAGGCACAGCACGAAGTTGTCCATGACGTTCTTACAGACTGAGTTGGTAATGGCTCTCATCTTCTCCCTGATGGCTTCCTTGAGTTCCGTGATGGTTCTGGGTTTCCCTGCGTACACTCTGTCCTTAAGATAGTTCCAAAGAAAAAATCTGGGGGGCTTAGGTCCGGGCTATAGGGTGCCCACTCCAAATCAGTCTTGAGACTGATCACTCGGCCTCCAAAGTTCTCTTTCAGCCAATCTCGGGACAGGTTTGAAGTGTGAGAACTTGCTCCGTCTTGCTAGAACCAGAACTTGCTCATGTCCGACGGGAAGAAGGTCTGGAGCTCACTCTTAAAGGTTTTGAGGACCTCCACGTATCGCTCCTTGGTGACTGTCACTGCTGCGCCAGATTCTTCGATGAAGATTGATCTGATGATGCCTCTGGCCGAGATTGCAGCCCACACTGTGCACTTAGGAGAGTGCAGGGGATTGGTGGCTTGCACTCTCCCCCTGCACTCTCCCAATCCCCTGCACTCTCCTAAGTGCACAGTGTGGTTTGCAATCTCGGCCAGAGGCATCATCAGACCAATCTTCATCGAAGAATCTGGCGCAGCAGTGACAGTCACCAAGGAGCGATACGTGGAGGTCCTCAAAACCTTCAAGAGTGAGCTCCAGACCTTCTTCCCGTCGGACATGAGCAAGTTCTGGTTCTAGCAAGACGGAGCAAGTTCTCACACCTCAAACCTGTCCCGAGATTGGCTGAAAGAGAACTTTGGAGGCTGAGTGATCAGTCTCAAGACTGATTTGGAGTGGGCACCCTATAGCCCGGACCTAAGCCCCCCAGATTTTTTTCTTTTGGGCTATCTTAAGGACAGAGTGTACGCAGGGAAACAACTTCGTGCTGTGCCTCAAGAAATGCACGGAGCTAAATGGAGTCCATCTAGAACACATGCTGTAGAACGAAGAGAAAAAGGCCAAAGACCCTAGTGTTTTGATGTGATGTTTTGCATATAATGAACTAGTTATGACCAAAGTTTCATTTCATTTGGACAAAACACTAAAAAACAGGGCCTAATTAAAGTTGGGGCCCGTTTTTTTTGGGTCACCCTGTACGACAAAATACATGCAAACCCAGAAAAAATTCATAATAAGCTGAAATTTGGCATGATGACTCAGGACCACGTCCTAAGCCACCAAAAAAATCCCCATGTTTTGGACATGGGACTTCCCCCTTTTTCGGCTTTTAAAGTCTGCCATCTAGTGTCAAAGAGTCTTTACTGTCCAACAGCCAATCCAAAAGTTATGGAAGAGCCAAATTTTGGATCGTAATTGATTTTTAAGAGCAGGTGTAAAAAAATATAGTTGGAAGTTGATGGCGTCATTGCTGGCGACGTCATTGCCAAATTTTAGGTTTTGGAAAAATGACATATTTTGTATTGATGACTCAAATTGTGAATGAGAGTTAGCTGTTTGGCTCCAAACCAAAAGTTGCCTAAATCAAGGCGATGCCGTCACAAACGTTGTTGATGACGTCATCTATCAAGAGTTTTATCGTAAATTTGAAAAGGAGTGTTTGACCAAACTAAACATTGCACCATTTTGAGTATCAGTATCATCACCATCATTTTGAGGTTCTAAGGCATCTGCGAAGACTTGCATTGACCTCCTATATGCATTGGTTCTAAAAAAAGTAGCTAGCAAAATTATATGTCAATTAATACAAATATGTCGCGAGCACAATAATATATTTGATAGGAACAAAATTTCTACCGTTTTGCAATGTCTGACAATATTATTATCTTACGCAAAATACTATGTTAGCATACTTCTACAATCTGTGGTACTAAATCTATTCTAGAATAGGCCTGGCATCTGAATTAACCTTATCTAATCAATTAGAATAAAATTTGAACAAACTTATCTAATCAACCAAGATTCTTGAATAATATCTGAATAAAATTAATTTAATTAATCTAAAATATCCACGCTAATATTTGGCAATTTCAAGCCTTAACAATTTTTTTATCTTTGCTAATGCTTGCATTTTAAAATAAATTACAGATTAACTTTCCCTGCGCGAGGGAACTTTTTGATAAACATTCATAGACTTTCTTGCTCTAACTGCAAAATGCATTATTTTATTTTAATCCCATATTGGGAGGTTTAAGTTTTATCTGCTTGACTATTATCACCCGCGCAGCCATAAATAAAAAAAGGGGAAGGACAAAATTTTTTGCTACAGTACTGGCCATTTTATTATGGATTTCTGTAATTTTGGAATTTTTGTGCAATTAATCAAATTTTGCTTGTGATTTTAGCAGAAACTTGTCATAATACGTTGCTAGAATGGCTTGTTATACATTATGCTTAAGTTTACTACAGTTTTGCTATAATTTTGCCAGAAATCAATGAAAATAATTATTTTTAGGGACTTTCCCTATTTGCCACTTTTTGTTTTTAGCCTAAGTTTCTTTGTTCCAATAGAATTGGTGGCGTTTCAAGTCTACTTTTAGTGTTTTTTGTGGGTTTGTTCATTCATTATGTTTAACCTATGTTTTAGATTCAATTGTAATCAATTGTTTGTGAAAGCTTTGCCTGAATTCGTGGAATAGTTGGTTGTTTTTAAAAATGGGTAAAACTAGTGATTTCAGTCCCCGAAAAATCGGCCAAATAAGAGTTTTACTGCAGCATTCTGATATGAGACAAAAAGAAATTGCTCAGAAATTTATTGTATCACCCCAAAGTGTAAGTTCAATTAAAAAAAGTTGGATTGAGGCCTCTCCTCACAAAATGGAAGAATTGGAAAATGTGGTAAGAAGAGAAAAACTACAGCGAGATTGGACTGAAAGTTAAAAAATATGGCACTTAAAGACAGAAGAACCACGTGTAAAAGAATTTCAAGTAATCTAGCTGAAGAAGGAATTATAATAAGCCGGCCAACAGTTAATAGGAGGCTTCTGGAATGTGGTTTAAAGGCCTACCGTCCAAGAAAAAAACACGCCCAACTCCGAAAACGGTGAATGCCAGGTTAGACTGGGCAAAACAGCACAAGCACTGGACTGAAGATGACTGGTCAAAGGTAATTGTGTATTTATTCACTTGTTTAAGTTATAGTAACTTTTCAGCACCTAGTTGTTGAGTTTTTGTTCATGAAAATTCATTCCATCTAAAAATTTTTGAAAGTTGCAGCTAATTTTAATATCTTTCCTTTTGTTGTTTACTATTTCGATTGTTAAGGGACAAGTATTACCAACGTTCCAACTTTTACTACAGCTCTAAAAGTTTATTTTTTTACAGGTGTTTTTTTCTGATGAAAGTACAATATCTATACTTAATGACAGAGTGCAGACAGTTCGCAGAAGGAAAGGTGAAGAATTTGATCCACAATGTTGAAAAAACGGTCAAATTTCGACAGAAAATCATGGTTTGGGGTGCCATTTCTGTTCACGGAACAAGTCGTTTACACATTGTAAACGGTACGATGAATGCTCAGAAGTACATTTCAGTGCTGCAGACACGTTTGCTACCGCAAATTAAAGACTGGCAATGTGAAAGTGACTGGATTTTCCAGCAGGACAGTGCACCATGTCACACAGCAAAGGCACTAAAGTCGTGGATTGCTAAGAACAACGTACAAGTTTTACCCTGGACTGGAAACTCACCAGATATGAACCCAATTGAGAACTTGTGGGAGTTACTAAAGGAAGAAATTCATTCAGTGCCTATAACCACAAAGACTGTCTTGATTGAACGCTTCATTCATGTTTGGTTTCATTCAGAGAAAATCAAGACCCGTGGCAAAAATATGATAAAAAGTGTGCCCCGAAGGGTTGAGGCACTAATTAGGGCAAAAGGAGGACAAACAAAGTATTAGTATTCTCTTCAGATTGTTTCCAGTTGTTGTATGGTTGTATTTGCGCCGAAAATGGGTTGTGTTGCCAAGGAATTCCGATGTAATGGTTGTTAATATCAATGTAATGCCAAAAAATTGAAATTTTTAAAAAATCCATAATAAAATGACCAGTACTGTATGATTAAAGCATATGGAAATCGAAAAGTTTTTATTTAAGCAAATTGTATCAAACTACTGTACAAAAGTTAAGCGATAGCAGGTTGAAGTCCTGCCGTCGTTCATGCAGCAGACGCAGAAAAAAACAACTACATGAAAAAATATAATTAAAGTAGTTGTACCATTTTGCTTTATTTAACGATGCAACAGCGGATACCAAAAAGCTCGTTTTTTCACTTGGGCCATACGAGAAAATCGCTGATTGCCGTTATTATTCAAGCAAGCTTGCATAATAATATTTCTATTTTTGAATAATTATAATTACATTTTATTCATCAAGTTCCCTTGGCCAGGAGACAGCGAAGGGACCTTTTGGTCTTCGAGTCAAGCTGCCGCCTGTCTACCACAGTATAGTGCAGGGGCTCTTAACCTTTTTTGTCTCCTTTACCCCTTGCCAAATGAAAACATTATAATTTACCCAAATTTTCTTACGTCGGCCGTGGCCAGCTAAAATCTGACGGATATCCGGTTTTGTGAATCCCAATATTTTTTGAAGTGTTGTAAAGTTTCTCCGGCCAAACACAGGTGATCTCAAAAAAAAGGTCTTCATTGAAATTTCAAGGTTTTTTTCCGGCCAAAAGATGATCTCCGAAAAAATATAAATAAATAAGGTCTTCATCGAAATTTCAAGTGTTTTTCCGGCCAAAAACAGGTGATTTCTTTTTGGGCTTCGAAAATATGGCGCAACAGCAATCCAGTGCAACACTGTCACTTTTTCAATACTGATGATTGAAGTTTGCTTTAGCAGAGGTGGAGTCCTCGAGGACGTCCTTGGCCTCGAGGACGTCCTCGAGGACACATTTTGAAGTCCTTGGCCTTGGCCTTGGCCTCGAAGGTCAAGTCCTTGGCCTTGGCCTCGAAGCCTCAAGTCCTCGAAAATTGCCCTGTCCTCGGCTCGAGAACAGCACTATTTTTTAAACAGTTGAAATTTCGTTTGAAAGCGCCAGAAACCTCGGGGAAAATTTGCGATCACTTTTTTTGTTTTCCTCACTTGGAGCATAGACGTAGCCAAGGGCAGGATGGCAGGGGGTCCGCCCCCTTCCCAATTGAAATTTCACCAATGACAAAAATGAGACAAAAAATCCTATAGTTCCTTCAGTTTCAGTTTCTTTTTAGCATTTTTCGTTTACAACAGTATAATTATAGCAGCAATATTGAAGGCCAGGGGCGCCGGGTCCCCCTCAATTCTATTTTTGCCAGCCAATTTAAACGTATAACCTGAAGAAAATGGAAAGTTTTTGTCCTAAAAGTTGCTATCTCAGGCCCACATTTAGCCTTTTTGTGAACGTAATGCATTAATCAGGGCCAGATTTACCATAATATGACGCAGTACCAGCAGTAGCGTAGCCATGAGGGAGGCGGGGGCTATAACCCCCCTCCATTGGCCTGTCAACCAAAATGCAGAATAAGAAAAATTTCACGTTTTTAGCTTTTTTGAGACTGTTTTTTGCGCTGGAATTGACTAAAAAGTGATCTGAAGTATCATTGGAAACATATATTCAGGGGGGGGGGCTAATTGTCAAAAATAAAAGTCACAAATCAATGAAAACTTTGAAAAAATCCCCGAAAATAAGCAATCAAATTTGATCGCTGATGTAAAAACGCCCAACATAGGTTTTATGAACAAATATATTATAAACTCAAGAATAAGAGGAGGGGGGCTATTCAGTGTTAGTTAATTACCATAGTCACTTCTCTCAAATATCTTTCCATTAGCCCTTCTCCCAATTATTTTTTTTATAAAATATAGACGAAATAGATTACACCGAGTGAGTTTTATTGAATAATAAGATTTTATGATTTACCAGCAAGTAAACAAGAGAACTGCAATGTTATCATTAGCCAGTAGCCACTCCCCATATAGCCCATTAATGCAACCAGTTGAATTATGTTGCGCTGCCAATTTCTACGCCACGTTTTAAATGCAATATTTTTTATTAAAATGCTCTAAAATTAAGTTCATTTTGCGAAAAAATGCAAAATTTTCGAGCGCTGGAGGTTCCGCCCCCAGACCCCCAAAACAGCCCCCCATTGTGAATTTCTGGCTACGCGCCTGAGTACCAGCTAGGGTCCCCGAGCTAAAATCGTAAGACTTTTTTTGTTCTTCACCTATATTTGGCAGAAAGATGTTGCAAAAATCTCCAAAGTGCCATGGGCCTAGCGCGAAGTAAATCCTGCCGGCAATAACATGGTTAGTAGACGTAACCATCTATCGTACCAATTTTCAATAACAATTCAGTAATTCACCTCCAACCTGCCGCTTTTTATGCACAAAATACTTTTTAAAAAATTAGTCATGGAAAATGCTGATTGAACGAATCATTGAACTTCAATTGAGGGGACTGGCCGAACATGTACTGCTTTAACTGGTTATTTTCATGACAAAACTAAATCTCTAAGGAAAATCTTCCAGGGATTATTATTTACTGCTAAAATGCTGCAAGAGACAATGCACCTTGCTTTCCCCTACCTGGACCAAATCACTTACTATTAAATTTAACTCCAAAATGCAAGATGTTAAACGTGTTTTGGACTTAAATTGCAAGTAGAAGGAGTATTAAACAATTTGATTTTTTCAATTGGTTTTCAAATGCCAAAAATTTAGTGCTTTTAAATGGCTTTGAACACTTGCGATATGTGATTCAATGGCATTAAAATAGCTTTTTTTTCCAAAAACTACAAAAAATCGCCCAACGGCTTGGGGCTTCGCCCCCAGACCCCCAAAGCCTCCGGCGGATGGGGGCCCCCACCCCCAGACCCCCGTCTGTGATACCTTTGAGTTACACCAGTTTTCTCAACACGCTTCCAAAGTTAAATATTTGCGTTTTTCAGCTATTAGTTTAAGCCCTCTCCCTTTGCAAAATCCTGGTTACGTGCCAACAGGCAACGATTTCAGATCTTCCATCCTACGATATCTTTGTCCAACAAAAACTTCCTCTTTGGAAAAATTTTGATGACGTCATTGCATGTGATTTGTGGTTTAAGCCTCCCCCAATCAAGAATTCTGGGTACGCCAATGAATTGGAGATCGCCTGAAAAAAATTTTTGAAGACTTTTTTTCGGAGAACACTTGCGCCTGTGTCCTTGGTCCTTGGCCTTGGCCTCGAGCGTTCCTGTCCTTGGCCTCGAGAGGTTCTGTCCTCGAAAAGGCTGTCCTTGGCCTTGGCCTCGGAATTTTTTTGTGTCCTTGGCCTTGGCCTTGGCCTCGAGCCTTGTGTCCTCGACTCCACCTCTGTGCTTTAGTTTATAATTCAGCAAATTTACCCCCTGGATAGGCAAAATTGACCCCCAGGGGGTTAATTACCCCCGGTTAAGAACCTCTGGTATAGTGTAACAAATTAAGAACAAATGAAATGCACAATTTGCAAAAACGTACTAACAACTCCCGTCTACACCCGAAAATGATTGGTTTTCGAAAAAACAAGTGCTCCCTATTATAATTTATGTTAATTGACGATTGACACCAGTTACAACATACTGCTTGCTATCTTCAAACTACAAAAAAATACGCTGTATTGTGGTTTGCCAATACGAAGTTTCGTCTAATTGATTACTGTACTCACTGTTATTAATATCGGTGGCAGGAAATAGAGATCTAAGCATTAAGGAAGAATAACGTGATAGCGACCGACCAATTCCTTGTATGTATGATTGTCTCAATCAAATGATGCGTATAGAACGCGGTGTTCGCGGAAAAATGGTCATAACAAAATGCAATGAGTTTAGTTTTATTTATATGGCACGCCAGCGAACAAAATTTGGTTCGCGCCGAAAACTGCGTATAAAATGCTTCCCGAGCAAAACGTTAGGCCCGGTCGAAAAATCGTTAGCGTGTGGGCATGTTGTTAGTTTGTTTGAAACAAGTGGCTGCTTGTTCGCTGGTAAGGCGATACGCCGAGCTTATCGAATTTCGGTTTAAAATAAACCAAAGACGAGCTTTTGCGCTCACGATTTTATGCACAATGTAGATCGGGTTTAGGCGGACGGCGTCTCCGCGTTTTTTTGCTTGCAACCAATCAGCGTGCTCATTTTAGACTTCGACACAATTTGGGCTACGTCGCCGGACTCGCTGCTCTGATAGACAACAAGAACATTGTTCATAATCAACACAGCTATACGTTGTAATATGCAGACATAAAAATTGATCGACACAGATTTCCTACAAATAAATTAGCCAACTATTTATTGTATTAAACATTTGACATTGCGCAGATTAAAGTTGTTAGATTAATTCAAACCAGCCGATCGCGTTTCCCAACTTCAACCGAAAATAAAATTAAAGGATCAAGCTGACATCGATGTTTTGCTTTTAGTAATTAACAAAAACTTTTTGAGCAATAATATTTTGATTCCATCGTTTTTCAGATAAACGGGTTCACTAGACTGTTGGTCTAAATGTAGGCCTACATAAAGCGGTTTAGACCAATTACATCTGATGTCTTATTCTATGCAAGATATCTTATTCCATGCAATCGCAAAAAGAACAGGTAAAATGCATGGAATCAAATGACATGCGTATATATATGTGCATAAATACGCATGATCGATAAAACGGACGTAATACAGTATAATAAAAAATCAGTTTCGACGGTCAAAATAAACGGAGAATCATTCTCTTAGAAGAGATTTGCTTTCCTTTTGTGATTAGTGTTTTTTCCAAATGTTTTCAAATAAAATATTCTCGAAATTTATTAGAGACGAAATGCGATTCGACTATGGTGACATTTAATTCGTGTACTGATACGCGTCAGATCTCGGCCGCCCCAAATTCTTACTAGTATCTGATTCTACTAGGTCCATTTTGGAAAACGATGAGTTTCGAAACAATTGGATTGCGTTTTTTGGTGCGAAATCGCGCTGCTTTCTGCCCCATTGGCGTTCTCCCTCAAATGCAATGCGGTAGGGATGCTGACGAGACATTATCATTCCGCAGCAGCACGATACGAGTATGCAATGATCTCACATTGTCATTAAACATCAACACTGACTATACTCGCATTCCCACTTTCCGGGTTTTGCTTGTACTCTGTGGCGCAAAAAACAACGTAGCGAACTTGTTGTAATAAAATCAAGTTTTTATGCGCGATTGTTATATTGATGTGACATAATAGATAACCTTTTTAATCGTTTTTACCAAAATTGATTTTTCAATAGTAACTCATTTCATTTCCATAGCTACGTTAAAAATGATTCACTTTGCTTTTTTTGCTGTAAACGTTGTTTCAATCCAATTCAATTCAATGCTGTAAACGCAAACAATACAAGCTAGAGGGCTGAAATTTGTTGAAAAAGATAGAGAAGCTAATGACCTTAGAAAATATTTTCAAAAAACTGCAAAAGTTTTGACGTTGTTTATTTGCTACTCAGGATAGAATCATACTTGAGTTGAGCGTTTTTCAATTACCGTAATTTTTTGACATTTTATCTTTTAAATAATTTTTGTGAAATTGTGTACTTTAAAAAAGGGGGAACTGGTCACCCTACCCCCCCCCCCCTGGCTGCACCGGTACCTATTACACCAGACTTTTACTGACAACACAGTTTTTTACTTTCAATCGACTGAATTCACAATGTAATTCTCCCACGTTTAAAGTTAATAAAAAAGAAAGTTTTGCAATGTTTCGTCTGATCAAATACTCTTTCAAACTTACGGTCAAAACTCCTGACAAATGACGTCATCAACAACGTTTGTGACGTCATCACTTTAATTTGGGCAATTTTTGGTTTGCAACCAAAAACCTAACTTTCATTTCCAATTTGAGTCATCAATACGTCATTTTTTCAAAAACTTTGGCAATGACGTCATCAACTTCCAACTAAATTTTTTTATACCTGCTCTTAAAAATCAATTACGATCCAAAATTTGGCTCTTCCATAACTTTTGGATTGGCTGTTGGACAGTAAAGACTCTTTGACACTAGATGGCAGACTTTAAAAGCCGAAAAAGGGGGAAGTCCCATGTCCAAAACATGGGGATTTTTTTGGTGGCTCAGGACATGGTCCTGAGTCATTATGCCAAATTTCAGCTTATTATGAATTTTTTTCAACTAAAAGCTATTTCTATTGGACTATCACTCTCGAAGGTTGGCAACCTTTGCACGTAGTTGCTAATCTTCGCGACTGGTCGCTTCATAAGCTAACTTTGATAACCTACTTTTTCAATGTACCGGTATTCAATGAGCAAAAAGCGTTGTGTGCTTTACTATTGAAGCGTATCATACTAAATACAGGTTCTGTTTTGTCATGGAGCGCTGGAATTTAAACAAAGATTGAGTTTGTATTATGTTATCAAGCAATAACCGTAAAGAAGAGTCTAGACTAGTAGCCTAGGAAACAAAACAATTTTGAGAAAAAAGTTTGTAAAGTGTAAGTGAAAAACGAAGTACAGTAGATCGAATTTGAAAATTGAAAGACAGATCATTTCTTTAAAAACGTAGTAATACTTAAGCTATAGGCTAGCTATCAATGATATGTTTAGATCCTTCCACTGAAAACTTGCCATAAGCTGTTTTGACAATGACATTTCTGGGTTTTATTCCAGAAACGCAAAAAGCTGAAGGCAGCTGCCAAAAGTTCTCTTTAAACGTTTACTCTGTTTACAAATCCTTAAACGCTTTCACATCTATGTCTCATTACAGTACTGGTAGATCTATTTAGTAGAGTGTAGACCAATAGGCTAGTATACAGGTACATTTAAAGCGTTAAACTATGTCATTTTTGATATGATTTTTCTTTTTCAAGAAAGCATGTTATGATACCAGTAGTAAGCTTAAGCAGTTGTTTGTGTTTGCAATTTAATGCTGTTTATAAAGATTCCCTATGTTAACGCTTTGAGTGAATCTGAAAACTGGATTTGTCATCAGTTATGTAGTGGAGTACGTTGCAATGGATTGCTGTGTTGGTTTGCTGGAAAAAGCCAAAAAACAAACATGGCAGCTTTAGCATGATTTGACACTATCATCAAAGGACAAGAGTTTAGCACAATAACACCAGCAGTTGCTGCGAGAAAAAGTCAGCTTCTAAAACTAAGTTCAGTTTTTTATTCGCTAGCGGAGTGCTTATCAATGTTTAGTGCAAAGTTAAAGGCTTTCAAGAGGTTTTTATTAGTTTGCATTTTCTTACGGTACCATTACGTTGCGACGGTCGTGTTTACCCGAAAGGGCTTCGCTCCAAACTACCGTTTGCAAGATACAGACAAATTATAACTATCGGGTCATGCCCCCTTTCTTTGTAATTTTTTGGTTATGCCCCTGATGAAAAAAACTTTTAGATTTTTTCAAGTGAAAATTGTTACTCAAGCATCTGAATAAAATTGTTAATTATCAGATTTTCATGTAACTGATGCTTCCATCTCCAGTCCAATTATTATTATTATAAGTGCTGTTTCAGGTTTTTTTGTTTAGTGGTGACTGATGTGAATGAAACAATATTAATGGACTTGCTTGACAGCTACTTCTTTACCTACAACTGTAAACTCTGCAAAAATAGAACTGTCATTTTCTACTCGTGAGATATATATTGGCTTTCTAGTTCTATCTGATTCACCTGACTGTAATTGTAATGATTGGACTTCAGACCTGAAATTGTTTACTTTGACTCTTTATTCACCATAGAAAAGTAGTTTAAGTTTTAAGAGACACTAAAAAATGTTTTGAAATTCACAAACAACTAAATTCAGATATTACACAAACACAAAGTAAATGAATATTTAACACACTTGACACTTCTATTTTCATCACATAGGACTGAAGTGAAAAATCACTACCAGACTACGATATTCATGATTATAAAACTTGGAAGAGTCCAAAATTATTGTTTCCAGTTCAAGCTGATCACTGTCACAAACATTCAGAAACAAGAAGACTGTTCAGAGAACATTCAGAAGAAAAAATTCTATGTTTGTTGCTATTCACGGAAGTAATTGCTAATTCGACCAATCCAAACTTTCATAAAATTTTTTTGATTTTTTGGTATCTATCTAGCTCTTGTATGTACCTTAAAACAAATTCTAAATACAGTTTTATTCACCAAGTTAACTTGGCCAAGTAGACAGCGAAAAAACTTTTGCGAATTTTCCAGCAACTCTGTTACCAGTATTCGAGCAATTGGTCGATTGTGGTTACTTTTAAAACATCTAGCTCACAAACTATGGATAAAAATACTATCAACACATTTCAAACTACCCTGTTGGTGGGTTGTTTTATGTTCTCCAAAAAAAAACACCATGTTAGTTTAAGACAAAAAAAAGTGAAAGTCGCTCAGCCAAAAGAAACCACTAGGCTGATACAGTTGCTTCTGCTATGCTGCATAAAATAAAAAGTTTTGTTTCAAAAGCTAGACGTTGTGGGGTTAGGCCTACTGCTTTGGTAAATTCATTATAATGCAGCTCTGAGATTAAGCATAGCTCTGAAAAATCACGCTAGGATTCATTGTGTTAGCTGTCTAGATATTGTCGTAACTCGGTCAAATTAACTTGGCTAGCCTAGGGCTATTCCGCATCTACCTTGCCAACAACCTATACTTTTTGGACTGATAAATAGGTGCTAAACCATACAAATATACTATTCACATTGTTTCCAAGCAAACTGCGATCATAAAAATCCGATCATTGATTTAGTTGGTTATCATACTACAGCCAACAAGCAAGCGATGTTGCGCGACTGCTTTCGAAGGTTGCAACCTTTTGCAAGCTGCTGATCACGTCAAGTTTTGGTTGCTTTGCATTGCTTCACGTCCAGTTTAAACGCACCTTTACGAAAAATAGACAATAAAGTGAAAAACGTGACATGCGGATTTACAAACGCGGATGTGGCTGAGAGGCTGCTTAGAGATCTTTTCGGTTGACGTCGAGCAAACCAGCTACCCAAATTACCTGTTAATTTTACCTTTACACAACCTGTGTTTATGTTGCAGTTTAAGTAAAATATAATGCGCAGCTCAACAATTTTCTAACCAAGTTTAGTTAGGAAACAGCATCGTAAAGATCATTTGGGACTATTGTTTAGCTCCTCGACTAGGCTTCGTTTTTCAAGTGACACTGGCAGAGATGTTCACCTACACGTTATCGTTTTCTGACCTTAACTCTGCGGAGTCCATGGATTTACTGGCGCAAATAACATCGCCTCTAGCAAAGGCGCTCAGCACACCATCCACGAGTGTTGAAATCACTATAACGATTATCTACCGAGGCAGCATGGTCATCGAGTAAGTTGAGCTGTTGGGCGTCACTTTCTTGAATACAATTCAATGCAATACATTTGCTGACTCTTGGTTCGATTCCCAAACTTTCGATGCGTTGTTGTGTCCTTGGGGAAAGGTGCTTTACGCTTATTTCCTATTTCGGTGGTGCGGTCTACTCGTCGTGTTGACCCAGTTTGACGCAAGACTTGCAAACAGAACCCCCAAAAAAAGGGTGCTTTGCGTTGCTTTGGCTGGGCAGTCGCTGAATTTCCGATTCATACGAACGAATGCAATTGCAAATATTCTCCAAGAAGTTGACATCAAACGATATTATCTGATAATTAAGGGTAATTTGTTCTTCTTTATCGTGTTTTGGAAATAGCGATGAAAGCACAGATGGCAACTTTGTTGAAGAATGTGGCGAATAAAACACATGAGTTATTTAAGCCTGCTCCAACTTTCTGTCATACGGTCGTCTGTTAATCAGAGGCCTGGTTTCTTTAGGTTGGATTAAAGGCGGTGAATTATCCAGCTAATTACGGTGGTTTACAATAGCTAAAATTGAACTATAATTTTTGATATTTTTTGTTTTAATTTTGGGGCTGTGGTTGCAAAAATATTCAACAAATACAAAAAGATATCCCCCGAAAAAAAGTTTTTGGAAACTCCGAGTTTTGTTCTTCCCGCCAAAACCACAGTAGGCCTAATAGTTTAGAGAACTGTGGTTTGGGCGGGAAGATCAAAACTCAGAGTTTCCAAAAACTTTTTTCGCGGGGATATCTTTTTGTATTTGGTGAATATCTTTGCAACCGCAGTCCCAAAATTAAAACAAAAAATATCAAAAATTATAGTTCAATTTTAGCTATTGTAAACCACCGTAATTAGCTGGATGATTCACCGCCTTTAAACTCAAATCTTTGATACATATTTAGGTTTGAAGCGTTGGCAAATAACCCAACAGCAACCTCGGCAATCCTAATCACCACTTTCCGAAGCCAAAGAAACGCCACTTTGTTTGCGGCAGACTTAACCACAAGTAACAACTTCAAGAATTTAAAATCTGTGTTTTAAAAGTAGTTCATTTGCATGTGTGTTGTACATTTGCACTTTTTTTCGAACTGTTGTGCAAATGCTCTTCAGCAACATCAACGCTTCTGCTTGTGATTTTAACTGTTACCTATGATTATCAAGATAAAGAGATATAGCTGGAATTTCATTAACTCTTGCCTACAATCTGCAAAGAAACGAATTGAATTCATTTGCTGGAAATTCAGCTGCTATATCACGAAATTCTCAAATTAAGTTGTAAATATACTGACATTTGGATGAGATCGAACTGCAATCACTTAAGTTAAAGAATTATTCGCTTGATGTGATATTAAGTGACTATATGGTGGTATCTAGTACTAATATTTGTTTCTTCACTTTCTGCTTTCAACAGCTGAAATTAAAGAAAGTTTATTTTGTTCTAACAAGAGCAGGCAATCAACTGTAATGAATGGAAAATACAGCAGCATTAGAAAACATTTAAAGTGCCTAAAGTTTCGGTAAATGAGAATTGAGCGATTTGTTTGGTCTACAACAAGCAGTTTTTTTTGGATATTAACTTCATTTTTAAAGATCATTTGTAAATTTTTACTCTTTTAAAGATCTGAATGCATGCTTAACCAACCCTTGCCCTGCGAATTCAACATGTGCTGATACACCAACATCGTTTGTGTGCACGTGCGACATCGGGTTTGAACAAAACAACGCATCTGGTAAATACAAAATAATCTGCGTTTGCTGTGAAGTTTTGCTGTAAACATAAACATATTGAAGGATTTGTTATTAACACTTTGTTTATTCAACTAGAAAGCTTATCGATGATTTTGTGGGCTTGTGTGAATAATTTAACACCCCAATGCATTATTGCTCTTTATAAATCGATTAGAGTATTTAGGGGGTTGATTTAACCCTTATCAGAACAGTGTTTTTACGTGACTTAATCGGAACATATGTTGACAATTGTCAACATGCTGTTTTTACATGTTTTTCAATGCAAATGCGCGGTGTTTTCAATAATATCTTTTGTCTTCTTGTGATGGACATGCAAGATTGATCAATCTTACAGCCTGGCGAGGCGCCAGAGTAGCGTGACCGGGGAGAGAGGGGGGAACACGAACAATATTTGGGAGGCATAAAATAATTATCCTTTAAGTTCGTGGGTGAAGGCCAAAAAAAAGTCTTCTTCCCAAATTGGACAGCTGGGCTTCGAGCTGGTTGCGCCGCTGTTGGGGAACAATTTTCGAACAAGGGCGCGATCCTCGCCTAGGGGGAGGGGACCACGACAAGATTCTAAGGTGCGGATCTCGATTCACGCCCTCAGATTCAGGGATGAAGACAAAAATAAGTTCTTTGTCACAAAATCTGAGGCTTCGTCATAATGCTCACTCGTGCTTTCGTTCTAGAACGAAAGTGTACTTATGCTTGGGGAAGGGGGAAACAAGCAGTATTTTTTGGGGGGCACAGGACCCGAAAAGCACTTTAGTGGCACCGGGCCTGTTCACATTTTTTGCTTAGGGGCACAAGCAGTGATTAGGTAGGCAAGGCCCCGAAATGCAACCCAGAGGCGCCAGGCGTGGGTTGGTCCCTGACAACAAAAAGTGGATTGGCTCGGACTAAGAAGTGGTGAGATTTTGACAACCTCCGGCAGAAATTTGAGCTGAGTATCTTGTTTACGTGGCTTTTTTTCGTCAAGTTTAGAAAAAAGGTCTTCACCGCAATTCAGTATATAGTCTTTTTTGTCTATTGGTGAAGATAAAAAAAAAGGACTTCACCAGGCTTGGCGCCACGGGGTAGGCATTCCGGAGCCGTGCCCTCCCAAACGAGGATTGTGCCCTTCCAAGCAAGGATTGTGCTCCAAAAAAAGTAAGAGGCTCAATGCCACTGGAGTGCAGTTCGAGGCCTGAGACTCTCAAAATACTGGTTAGCACCCCAGAATTTGTGAGCAAGAGCTGTTTTTCGCAGATTTTGTAATAAAGACCCATTTTTTTGTGGTTCCACCCCAGAAATCGTGGAAATTCGTGCATTTTTTTGAGATGAAGACCTTTTTTTTTTGGTCTTTACCCAAGAAGTTGTGGAAATTCGCGCTGAAAAGCTTTGTTTTTTGGTCCACACTCTCGAATTCGGAGCATTAAACTTTTTGTGCTCCCCCAAAATTTGTTTATGCCTCCCCAGTCATGCTATCCTGGCGCCGGGCCTGAACTTTACCAAATTCAATAGTCTTTTTCAAATTTTCCGTCAGTGAGTTAGGGCCTACCCTGCCAAAAAACGAAAGCAGACCGAGCCTACTTCGACGGCAACACTGGTTGCATGAGTTAGTACTTCAGATGTACAGTGTATGACTATCAACTAGTATTGAGATTGATTTTATGTTCTAAATTCTGACAGGTACTATTATCAGTATTTTGAAATGTAAATAGGCTATTACAACTACAGTACGTCTGAGATATAAAAGCTGTTGACCGAAACTTATCATTCTCCAACCAAAATCACTTCTCTAAATGCAGTTGCAAATTTCTTGCCCTTGCTGGTAGTTGTGTTGAAACAATAGATAATTATCAGCTGTAACAATAATTATTTAGTTACAACAATAGCAACAGTCACCGGACAGCGTCAGACGCTAATTATTAGACGACCCGCGCACTTTTTCATTGCAATTTCTACTTCGTGGTAGGAGGAATCCGCACCAGCGATCCATTGTTCCTGTGGATTTCTTCGAATTCTTGTCTACTGAATTTGCTGCTTGTTCGAAGCTACCAAATAGATATAATCCTCGTAAAGCGTCTTATGCAAAAACGCCACAACGTGACCAGGGTGCAAATTGAACCCAGATCATTTGACCAGGGTATCGTTGTTTTTATGACAACCCTCGTTGAATGGCCTAGGTTGAACCCGCATTCTGGTCACGTTGTTGCGTCCTTAGATAAGATGCTCTACGAGGATTATCTCTGCTTGGTGGCTTTGAACAAGCAACAAATTCAGAAGACAAGAATTCGAAGAAATCCACAGGAATATTGGATCGCCGGAAACTCCTAAGCAGGTACGGATTCCTCCGAGCACAAAGTAGCCATTGCAACATAAATGTGCGCGCATCGTCCATTAGTTAGCGCCTGACGCTGTCCGGTAACTGGAGGATAAATATTAGGGTGTTTCATTTTTTCACCATTTTTGAAATTAAAAAAGCTTGGGTCCGCATATGATGGGATTTTGGACACTGATTTCAAATCTGTAATTTTTATTGCATTATGACGTCATTTAGATGTGGCACCGCGTGTTCGAAACTTCCGTGGGGCGTAAAATGGGGAATTTCCCATAATTCACAAACGCGTTGTCCTAGAAAGTCAATATTGGTGTCAAAATGCGCAGAAGGGTCGGTTTCCTATACCCTCTCAAGAGACACCAACGTCGTATCTCCATCGTAACTCGAATAAAATCAAAAAAACTAAAATTGACGTATTTTTTGAGGGTCAAATTGCAACGCATTTTGTTGCTGGCAAAAAATAAATTAGAGCTGTTATTTCGTAATAAAAAACATTACGACGTCACACCTGTAACGTTCTAAAAGTGTTTTCTACAACTATTTAAACATAAAGATCAATTTTAGGAATTATTTCTCCAGTTGTTGCTAGTAGTGCAGCTCAATGCAAAATCGAAGAGTGTTGATGATTGAAATGGATAAAATGGCTACAAGGAAATTAGATGACCTAAGTTATGCGAGAGAGATGAAAAGGAATGCTTTGCCTTTGCAAAAAGAAGTTATCTGGCATTTCGAATATTTGAGAGGCAAGCTTAGTGAAAATTCTGTAAAATTTCAAAAGAAAGCACCAGGTTATAACGATGTGAGAGTGCAGTTGTTGGATGACATTATCGGCTTATGGGTAAAATCAGGTTTGCCAGTCTTAAGCAAGATTAGGGTTGAGACAAAACTAAAAGAGATGTTGCAGAAGTGGAAACTTGCATCGAAGAGGGCAAGGAAGAGCAAAGGTGACTTGACCAACTGTAACTGGCTAAACCAACTGTTTGATATATGTAAATGCAAGTGCAAGTATGAGAAAGTAAAAGTCCACCAGGGAAGTTCTCTGTGCGTGCTCTTTTGAAGATCGAGTTCCTGCTGTTGAGATTGATTTTTTGATGGATCAACGGGGCGAAAGAAAAATGATGTTAGGATGGAGCAAAGACATTAACTTTACTAAGAAAGCAATCGAAAAAAAGAGACGAGAGGGAAAAGAACCTGATACTCGACCCTTTTCTACATCCGGCACAAATAGCAAAGCTGTAGTTGCAACTTATGTCACGACCACAAAGCTGAGAAAACGAAATATAGCGGAGGTTGGAGAAAGCGAAAATTCAAGTGACGCCGAAAATGCCAGTGTTTGCGAAGCTCGCGATCCCACGTTTTCGCCGAAACCAGTTACCGGAGGCAAAAAGTACGTAAAAGTCAAGACGTCAAAAGTTAGCGCAGAAAGTTGCATCCTTGCTGACCGCCGCCTGACCAGCATACGGCAGCAGTCTGATCAACTCTTGTCGGTAGCTGGTTCCGCTATTGCAGCTTCGCCCTCAACCATTTTTCGCGAACGTGAAAAAATTCGAATGACGGCATTGAAAAATTCTGAGTCCCTGCTGAATGGTTGCGCTTTTTTGCAACTATGTAACGATGGGCGAGTTGTCAATAAATCTGATAGATATGTTTTTCTTGGACAGTTCTTACAAGCAGATTGCAAAAAAGAATCAGTCATAGCGGTTAAATCTTTTCCTAGTGGTACATCTGTTACGAGTAAAGTCTTGTTTAACACCATCACAACTGCCACACCATCACAACTGAAGCTTGCGAGAAGTTACTGGCTAAAGTATATTCCGTGATGGCAGATACAACCGCAATAAACACAGGCAAAAAATCAGGGGTAAACAAACGTTTGCAAGACTACTTCATGGAAAATGTGGGGCACGATATTCATACTTTGGAATGTTTATTTCATGTCAATGAAATATACTTCACGCATGTGGTGTCACTGGTTGAAGGGAAAAAGAAAGGTCCAGGGATGATGCAGGAGGGAGCTTTATTTAATAAGATCAAAAGCATTCCAAAGCCAGAGCCAACCACTGAAATTGTTCGTGAAAATTTATCGAAAGTTTCCATCACTGGTATAGCTTTGCTTCACCTAAAAAGTAAGGTAGAGTGGTTTGCCGAACAGAAAATAGGTGGGCTTGAGCAAAAAGATAATTTCAGGACAGATCAAATGTGCATGCTAGTGTTGGCTTGCTCCACCTTCATGGATGTGCCTGCCGCTCTGAAATCTCTTTTGCTGTACAAGCAAGAAACCTTGCGTCACTCCAGATGGATAACCACTGCTAGCGGTTATCTTCGCTTGTACCTTTTCAATTCAAACAAGCTTTCTGATGAGGAGAAAATCAAATTGACTAAATTGATCTCATATATCGTGTCGGTCTATGTCCCTTCCTTTATTATGATTCACCTGAAACCAAAAGCATGTGATGGGCCATTTTTAACTCTTTTCCAACGAGATTTGCTTTTCGCATACCGTGAGATTAATGGAGAAGTGGCAGATGTGGTTTTGAAATATTTTGTTGAGCACGGATCGCAATGGTTGTCTCCAAAAAAAGTTGCATTAAGTCTATTTTCTGATTGTCCACCATTCTCCCTCAATGCTGTGAAGACTTCTAGCTCATTGCCTGCAGATGTCGATACCCGTGTGCAGTTGCAATGTCGAGCAGCAAGACTCAGAAATTTTTTCACCGTCCAGTCTCAACGGGCACCGTGTGTTATGCACAACAGTATACCTGCAATGTTCTGGAAGACTATTGAAAACAACAATCGGTGCACCGAACGGCAAATAGGAAAACTTAAAAACATCATTCAAGATCGAGTTTGTGATGACAAGAGAAACCGCCGTATTGATTTACGATTGCGTTCGTACTTATGTAACATGGAATAGAGTGTTGAATAAAGTGTTTGTGGTTGTTTAGTTGTGCGTTGTAGGCCATCAGGTACGACTTTGCAGTCCAATTAGACTTTAGATAGCAAGCTATTAAAGCTAACATAAAAATGAACAATCAAAAGTCGAAATCAAACCTACGTTTAAGAATTGCTTGATGACGTCAGATGCGAAATTTGTAAATGTGTGTATTTCGAAAAGCATCTTACCCGTAGCTACTGGTCTTACGACTGGAGCAGGTAAAGGTAGTAAAAATTGAAGTCAGTCGCATTAATAACTAATGGTAGCAAAGCATATAACTTAATACAGCACCCAAATACGTCAATTTTAGTTTTTTTGATTTTATTCGAGTTACGATGGAGATACGACGTTGGTGTCTCTTGAGAGGGTATAGGAAACCGACCCTTCTGCGCATTTTGACACCAATATTGACTTCCTAGGACAACGCGTTTGTGAGTTATGGGAAATTCCCCATTTTACGCCCCACGGAAGTTTCGAACACGCGGTGCCACATCTAAATGACGTCATAATGCAATAAAAATTACAGATTTGAAATCAGTGTCCAAAATCCCATCATATGCGGACCCAAGCTTTTTTAATTTCAAAAATGGTGAAAAAATGAAACACCCTAATAAATATCCACTGAAACAAGTCATTCAGAGTGATTTTAAATCTCAAAAGCCCTATGTCTTTAATATTTTGCTATTGTTTCTATTTGTTGACATTTGTCAACAAGTGTTCCGATTAAGATAAAACGCAAATAACTCATTGTAGAAACAATTTTGGAATTTCACATCACTGCATCAGGAAGCTAACAAGCAGTTTTCCATCGTCAGTGAATGGCGCTAAGCTATCATATAGGGGGCGAGTGCGGTCAAGCAAAAAAAAAATCAATGTTGACAATTGTCAACGTATGTTCTGATAAGGGTTAAATTGTGTTTTAGTTTGCTGTGATTTGATGAAAATACTAAGACCATGTGGCAAAATATTCATTAGTCTAAGACTAAAATATAATAATATTAGAGTTTTTGATGCTTTATTGAAAGAAATAACGCAATGCTGATCTAATTTATTAAACAGCCATAACGTGAAAAAAAATTAAATATACGCTAAAATGAAAAATACTGTAGTTTTTATGCACGCTTTTCTTTCTCTGATATCATGCAGTGTTTTACCAGTTTACTGTTTTTAGGTTCGCTAACTTGTGACGACATAAACGAATGTGAACTTGAAACGGATGGTTGCGTTGCCCCGGCTAATTGTACGAACAACATTGGAAGTTTTACGTAAGTTTCTCTCCAAACTGCAACCATGTTTACCCACAAAAAATTCTTACATTAGGTGCAACATAGCATTACATAACACGGTACTCGTTAAAATTTAAAACTCTACTGTCTGTTTCACCTGTGATCGGAATCATCAGCGGTATTATTTTCAAATAGATTCTTCTTCAAATATTATTCAAGTAGGGTATCTTAATCTATTTGAATAAAATACCCCTGATGATCCCAATTACGGCTGAAACTGACTGTATAGTTTTAAATCTTAATTTTTGACAAGTACTGTGTTATGTTGTGATATTCGCTCTGGCCTGGACTGTAAGCACTTTTTCAATCGGTTGAATTCGAACTCTACTCACCTTAGGTACAGCACAGGGAAATTAAAATTCATGCTCTGTCCTTGCAAGCATACGATCTGTCACAAAACTGACAGAAGAAATGACAATGCAACGCCACAACATGATTCAGATGTGTTGACACAACCCCACATCCTGTTTAACCCTATTTGTAGTGGGGGAAGGCAAATTTGCCCCCCTCCTGGTTTTTTTAATGCAGCTCCTAAACGAAATTTTTTTTTACTTTAATACTCCCTGACTTTGAATAAAATTTAATAACACACATTTTCAGAAATTTTGGGGTCCCCCGGATAACCGGAAGTGACGTCATTTTTGCGTTGGTCAGAGGCACCTAAGGAATTTCATACAGTTTTGAGTATAATTTATGCTATATCACCGTGCATATTCTATCCATTCTACAGCAACTGTATGATCGATGTCAATCTTTAGCTAGAATAAAATTTATTATTTAGTAGTAAATGTATTGCATCATCATGACGTCATTGATGACGTCATATTTCAAAATAATGTGTTTTCTTGTTTTCCTTGATTGTTTACATAAAAATAACCAATTTTGCAAGTATTTGACTGAGTTTGCAGTTTCGTTGACCGACAGTAGCGTAAGCAAAAAGGCAAAGTATTATCAATATCAGCAATACATTTTTTCATTTGGTTTCAGCATGCTGCAGCAGCATTCGTAGAAACATGTGGCTGAAATATTTGGTTTTACAATTATGCTGCATTCCTTTGCTTGCGATAAATCATTTTGTTTGCGTAACAATAATTATTGTTTTTATTTCACGCCTGGCTTGGTCAACGTTTTCATTTTGCAAGACAGTAGCAGCATGCTGGTTTAGAAAAAAGTTCGTTTAGTTGATGGCAATTTGTTTTGCGTGATTTGATCATATTCTAGACTTATCAAAATAGAACCTGCTTTGCAAGTAATAGCGTAATATTTTGTTTGGATAAGATAAAAGAAAGCATGGCTTCATCTGCAAAAAGGAGCAGAACTACGATATTGAGTGAAGAGGAAGTTAGGGAATTACTTGATACTTCTGCTGATAGCGACGAAGGACAGCTAACGGATTCAGAAATTGATTATTCTGACAGTGAGTCGGAGGATGACGAAGACGCTGTGGTGATTGGCGCATCAGCTGACGCTAGTTCAGATGAAGATGACTCTGATGATGTGCACAGAGTAAGACACCGTCGTGTCAGGAAGAATCTTCTAGCGAATTTGGAGTACACGATTAACGAAATTAACTACGATTCGTTGCCACCGCAGGCACCCAAAACATTCAATTATATCAGCAGCGATAAAAAGACTACCTACATTTGGAAAACTGATGGTAACGCAAGCCAGGGGAGACGAAACAATGCAAATATATTTCGGAATCAGCCTGGGCCGTCTAGATTCGTCAAAACAAACCATCCAAATATAACCCCGATTGAAGCATTTGAATTATTCATAACTGAAGATATGATACGTGACATCACATCATTGACCAATAGCAAAATTGAACAGTTTCTCTCAAGATATGATGCGAGTCTTCCTAAAAACAATAAATTGTCTCACGTAAAAGTACGTGAGTTGGATTGATGTACATGAGAGGAGCTCTCAAGCTCAATCTCCGTAATACGGTGGATATTTTTTATCATAGATCATCTAATATATCATTTCGAGCCACCATGAGCAGGAATCGATTTGCTTTTTTATGCAGATTCATTCAATTTGACGATGCCACTACTCGGGAAGAGCGTTGGAAAAGAGACCGCTTTGCAGCAATCAGGGAGATATTTGAAGCTTTCAATAGCAACTGCGCAAAGGTTCGTACTCCTTCGGAGTATTTGGCTGTCGACGAAACCTTGTACCCATATCGCGGACATATAAAGTTCAAGCAGTACAATCCAAATAAGCCTGCAAAATATCGTATACTCTATAGGAGTATTTCTGACAGTGTAGTTCCGTACACATATTTTACGTTGCCCTATGCTGGCAAACCGGATAACCCTGATCAGTACTATGTCACTGAAACGGACAACTACACGAAATATCTTGTTGAAGGCTTGCAGAATTATGTCGATATATCTGGACGAAACATTAGCATGGATCGATATTTTGCCAGCATGCCCATCGCATCATATCTATTGGACAAGAACATTACACTTGTTGGTACCATGAAAGCCAATCGAATCGGAATTCCGAGAGATATCAGTGACATGAAAGACAGAGGAGATTTATCCACCTTGTATGCTGTAGAGGAGAAAGAGAAATTGCTGCTTGTTTCTTATGTGGTAAAAAAGTCGAGTGGAAAACGCAACGTTCTGGTACTGAGCACAATGCACAACAACGCAAAAGTAACCAAAGATGCCCGAAAAAAGCCGCACGTGATTGCTTTTTACCACAGAACGAAAGGAGGAGTAGATGTGATGGACATGATTGCTGGCTTTTTTACGACCAAATTCAAGACAAGGCGTTGGACCCTAAACGCTTTAGCTTATATCCTGGATACTGCCAAAACGAATGCTCTCACAATTTACAGAGACATCCATCTTGGAATCAAGGAAAGAAGTTTTGAATTTGTGTGGGAGTTGGCTGAGGAGTTGGTAAAACCGCACGTTCTTTCTCGATTTCACAACCCAGTTGGTTTGCAACAGCCAACAATGCATGCCATTACAGTTTTTTTGAAAAGTGATATTCAAAATGAATCATGCTCCTCTGCTGTAACTGCTGCATCTAGAAGTTCCACCGCACAGAATCAGAAAAAGCGATGCCGTATTTGCCTGGATGCGATCCTTGGTAAGGTGGGATACAAAGAGCTCAAAAATAAACTAGCCAAAGTCAAGTACTCGTGTGCAAAGTGCAGCTCAAGTGTATGTCTCAAACATTCTGGCCAAGTCTGTTCTGCTTGCATGAATGCATAACAAACTAAGCATAATTTTGCCACCTATTCTTCAATAGTAACGATGCAGCACATTTGAAATTTTCAAAACAATTTTTGTATTACGTTTTTTCGCATGGTGTGTAAACTTATTTTTCAATTGTTTTTTGCATTGTAATTCTTCGTTTGAATTCTTTGACTTTTTTGCTTTGTATTCGTTGTAGTTCGTATTCGTTGTATTTCTTTATTGCTTTGGTATGCCGCTGATATTGAGCTTTTTTCATTGTCATCAGTGATAAAAATGTAGCTATACTACAATTCTCTGCATGATATTATATCAATTAGGTCGCTACTCACTAACGCATTAAATGAATGATGACGGCATCATTCGTATGACGTAATTATTTGCAGTGACATCATCAAAGATGTCTTCCAATAACAAAGGAACTATAAAGTCTTTAAATAATGAGAAAAGAACAATATTTAGAAACTTTTCGAAAAATTTGCTTTGTGCGATAAAATTTACTATTTCTGATGACGTTATCACCGATTTAGTGACGTCACAGCCTCAAACTATTTGATTTTAAAAATTTAACAAGAAATGACACCAACATGCAAAAAATGGTACATATAGCACGTTCTAAACAGTTTTTAGATACGGGGGGCAAATTTGCCCCCCCCAGTACAAATCAGGTGTAAAAATAGCCCAGTATTTATAGGGTTAACCCTCAAGCTCAATTTAGAAATGCCAAAAATGTAAAATTTGACAATACAGAGCACTCCCAAGATTTGACGTGTAGGTCTAATGTCTCTCAAGCACTGCAACTTTAAAAAGCTCTTTTTGATATCGACGTTTTGCGTTCAAATGTCAGTTTTTTTAAAAGCATTATGCTAATTTTTAAAGCTTTATGTCCTATTTGAAAGCGTTGTTATTTTAATTGCAAAGCAAGATTGACTTCATTATCCACAAGTAAATTCTCGCCTAAATTGCTACAAAAGTGAAAGCATTCAAGCAGTACTATATTTATAAAAGCTAAGTTAACACTATTGGTAGGCACTACAATATCCTTGCCAAACTACTATAAAATTGCAATAAATTACTAGTTTTCACAATTTAAAATAAATTTAATTTTTTTAGCAAGTTATGTAGCAATTTAGACAATCTTTGATACACAGTAGATGCTTAGACAAGAGCATAGTATTTTTCTAAAAACCTTCAATTTTTTACTTTCTTCAATTAAATGGAACCATGCACTGTTAATAAATACGTGCAAAATGCTCTTTGTTGGTTTAGTTTTGGCAATCCTTTGCTTGTGGACAAAACGCTTTTACATGTTACATTGGTACAAACAATAATGATATGGACAAAGGCAAAAACTGTAAAGTTTCTTGAGAATATTCAATGTATTCTGCTGCTTAGGTGTGATTGTCCGGATGGTTACACTGGCGACGGTCGAGCTGAGTGCACGAGGATAAACTATTGCTCGTTAAATCCTTGTGACGCGAACGCTCAGTGTACAGACTTGGATGAAGATTTCGAATGCGAGTGCAACACGGGATACAGTGGAAACGGACTCAGCTGTGCAGACATTGATGAATGCTTGAACACAGAAGCATGCGTTGAGTTGGCAAAATGCGTCAATACACCAGGAAGCTTTTCGTGCAGCTGTCTGGAGTCTTATGTCGGTGACGGCGTCAATGTCTGCAATCGTAAGTTAAAATGACTCTGCTGTATATATATTTGTGGAGCTTAAATAAAGGCACAGAATACCAAAAAAAACTTTATAACGTAGCGATTCCAAACAAAAAACTGCCAAAACACTTATAAACTAATTGCCAAAAAAACAAACTATTTGGATATTCTCAAAAAATGGCTAAATGTTTGTGTTTCCCAATCATTTTCAACAGCAGCAGCTGCTATTCTGTTGCGAGAACAAAATGTTGAGGCTAACTTTTAAAGAGATTGTAAGCTACAATATAGGATTTTGCACACGTCTCAGTAGCGTTGCCAACAATTTACAAGTAATTTTTTCAAAAAGTAATCGAAATAATACATGTAAGTACTAATAAAGGTTAGAATTCAAGAATTTTTGCTTCATATGTTTTCTTAAATCCAGCTATTGTTGATATTTATCATCTTATTGAAAATTTAACGTATAGTTACGTACTTGATAGTTCAAACTAATGTTTAGTACATCACAGATTAAAAACATTAAATACATTACTCGGTCGTTCATTTATCCGGATGTGATGCTGGTCGAGATCTCATCGGAGTTCATTCGTGCATCTTTTCGTCACCTAGTTGGTTGTAACTCCTTTCAAATCACATACATACCGTAGCAGTAACCATTTTAAGACCTTTTGTTAAAAATGGTACTTTTTTGACTTATTTTGGGACCATTAGTTTGTCTGCTTCTCCACGATCATGCTTTCTTGCTATTTGCTTCTAGGCTTGGCATTGCTGTGATGACATAAATTGGACAAAGGGTATCAATTAAACTTTATATTTATGGAGACCTGCACAATATTAATTTTCATTTGTGGTTAAGCAGGGTGTTTTTCTATGTCACGGTTAATTGAAAAAGTTTAGTTTCGGGTTCTAAGGCAACTGTTAAGTTTGCACTGCATAAGATGGGCGGAAATGGGACGTTGGCTTCGTTGGAAGAGTCGTCGCTCCACATTTTTGCAAGAAAATTTGAATGTTCGATTTATATCATTTTTTCAGGAGAATTTTCAATGTTGTTGGAACTGGAAGAAAGCTATGTTTTCACACAGAACCTGCTTAACACATCCTCCCAGGCTTATATTGATTTGGAAGAAGAAGTTAGGCCAGTCTTGGTCATGGAATTCCCATCTAACGTTGAACTTGAATTGATCACCTTTAGAAATGGAAGTGTAATCGCTGTGTAAGTCGATGGTTTGTTCATAATAAACAAGTTATTCATTTATTTACAAATATTTGAAGCCCAATCATGTTTAACGATGATATTGCCAATAGTTTGCATTCACTAATTTTGCAAAGTATTTCGTCAAATCGCCATTTCCGGTTGAATACATGATCGCACCCCCAAGTAAACATTTTTTAACCTGAGTTCAGACATGCTTTGTAACTCTCCGAACACTACCAGTTATTCAAAAATGCAAATACAAACGATTGGGCAACCCAAAATCTCCAGAATCAGCCCCCAAACATTCATTGAAAACAGGCATTTGCCTTGGTCGTCGAGTAGAAGTCATCGTCATTTTTCATCCGAAGTCAATTTTCAACCAGCCAGAGGCTGATCCAGAGGATGACGTTACCTTTTCAATTTTCTTTCGTGTGCCTTGGTCATAATTCTATTTCACACGGACTATTCGACCAACTCATTTTGCATAGAGAGGAGGGATGCTCCCTAACAAATTATAAAAACGCTAAATTCAAAATGTTGGTTAATTTTTCACCAAAGTAATTCAGAAAAATTGGTTTTGAGTTAACGACGTCAGTGTACCCACGTAACGGCCATATTTTGAAAAATTAATATAGGTTTTTTGACGGCGTTACAGACTTCCAACTTTGCAAATAATGTTTTTTAATGGATCATTCGATACGTATTGAAAGTTGTAATAGATACGACACAAAAACGTCGTATGATGTCATTTATTTAAATAATATGATGAAAATCAGTCAAGCCTTATTTAAAATAGTAAAATTTCTGAGCATTTTGGACTTAGCTACGTCTATCATTAGTAAAAAATGAAATTTAAAACTTGGTTGCACAGCTTTTATAATAACTTCTTTCTGTCTTGGATTTCATTTTTAATGATGATGGACTTAGCTGAGTCCGGAACGTTTAGAAATTTTGCCATTTAAATAAAGCTTGACTGATTTTGATCAGGCTTGAATAGCATCTTGGTATCTTAGCTTTTAAGCATCTCATCAAGCGCGGCATATTTGCTCTAGCAATTTAATTTGTGCCACAATATGCAACCGCTGATTTGATTTACTCCAATAATACGCAATCTTGAATAGCGTTTATACAAAAACAAAACTAAAACTTTGGAGTTTTTGATTTTATGTTTTCGTTTTACAGCGTTGAGACAATCATCTTGGACGATTCCACTCCTCAAGAAGTCATCGATAGCTACACAGCCAGTGAGAATACTATTTTTGTAGGACAACCAATCGTAGAAGGTACATTGCGTTGTCATGTGATAATAATTATGATAAGTCAATATCAGTAACTTTGATCAATAATTTTCAAAACCATTTACAAACGCTAACACTATAAACTTCAGTCAATTGTCAATTTCTTTGATAAAAAGTCCATTCTTACTCTTTGAATCAATGAAAAAAACACTGTACTAATTGGTATTTACAGCTTCCTTTCTTGACGTTCAGCCATTAAAAACACTGTGTGAAGCTTCCACCGTCTGTGGTAGACAGTTGGGCAGGTGGCAGCTTGACTCGAAGACCAAAAGATCCCTTCGCTGTCTCCTGGCCTAGGCAACTCGGTGAATAAAATGTAATTACAACTACAGCAAAAAATTGTGCGATTGTCGGGGCAATACTAAAAAACGGAAATAGGAAAAGTAGAAAAGGCGGTTGGAGTTAGAGAACCTAATCCTAATCCTAACCCGCTTTTTTGCACGATTTCTGCCTTTTTCCTACTTCTCCTATTTTTGCCTTTTAGTATTGTCCTTATTGCAAGATTTAAATAGTCTGCTGACAATGCAGCATTCTCATGTTTAGAGTTGGTCTGTGAAAGATAAGACTAGAAATTGAGTTTAACCGTTTCAAGGCTGGGCTTTTTGGTCACCATAGAAAACGGGGGGGGGGGGTCAAGCTTAACCGCGCTGTTTGAACGCTTATATCTTTGTAAATACACGGTGTTAAAGATTCGAAAAAAACATCAATGTGCCAAGAATTTTATACACTTTTTTGCCAAAGTTTGATATTCCAAAAAAACTTTATGATAATTAAGAAATTATTAGTTTTTGTGACCCCACTCAAAATTAGCTTATTTTCAGAAAAAAGAGAAAAAAGAAACAAGAGCGGTTATGCGTCGACAGGTTGCGGTTGAATGACTCAATGACACGCAAAACTTTTATCGCGAGACCACCTTAGCGTTTTGACATTTGACTCATCTGTAATCTTTTTTAACAAGTCAAAAGGGCATAGCAAAAATCTAGCTCTTCAATAACGTGACTAAAATACCTCAATAAGCAATTTTACTGTTATCATTTTGTTTTTCCTCGAGCGTCATCACTACTGTTCATTACAACATTTTTATGACACCCAAAGCTTTTTGGCTAAACCACCTGACTCGCACATAATTATGACATTGAATTAGCAATCAAATTAGGGAGCATTTTTATTTTACAAAAAAATAATTACCAGTTATAATTTGCAGTTAATTAAGTCGCGTCCTATATGAAAAAAAGTATGCTAAATATTCAAACACTCAAGTGTAAAAATGTGGAAAATCAAAATATGTTTGTATGATTAGTTTGAAACAATTCCAAACAGCAATTATGCGTGTTTAGTAAAAATCTTATCGATTTGCATAAAAGTTGGCGAAACTTTTCTGGCTTATTTCTGAAATGTGACAAAAGATTTGATCAACCTATATTGACGCATTATGCTCCAATGGAACTTCAATATTGGGATTTAGCGAATTTTATGAGATTCCGAATTTTTCGCAGTTACCAAAAAATGCTGCGGAAAAAATTCTAAAATATTTCTGGTGCTGCCGTTGCAAGTCCACGGAAGAAAATAGACCCAATTTGAAAATTTGATGTTTTTCCTGCAAACAAAAATATACCGATTCACGCAGGAAAATGAAACAACAAAAAAAATGCAGGCAATCTTTCTGAAGAAAGTTTGCGAAAAGACAATGGCCATTTTTTGGAAATGACTCAGAGCCCTTTTCAAAGAAAGGCGTTACCGTTGAGTGTGTTATATTAATGGAAATCTAATAATATGTGATATTAAGGCGTAGAAGCGTATAAAATATTAGCTATTTTCTAAACGCTGCCAAGGATGGAACATAACAATTAAACTTGCGGTAAATTTTTACCAAACGTTTGTGAATACTGGCGTTGTTAATTCTTTGCACACAGTAATATATATATTTTCCGCCCACTAAGGTAACCACAAAGTAACAAAATTGTAATTGAATACTTTTATTTTGCTCTTCATTTGGGATTTTATAAAACCTTCAAAATAGTTTGAGAAGTTGTCGACAACAAAGCACTAAACCAGGGGCGGCTCGATGGAAGCTGAAAAAACAGCAGCATATCCTGCATCGTCTGATCGTTTTTCTTTTTTTAATAATATTTTTATTTTTAGTTTGGAGGTGTTTAGCTTTGGCGACCAGTAAATAATTAATCATCTTTACCCCCCCCTCTCTCCCGTTTGACCGCAAAAATTAGAAAATTATTGCATTTTCATAGCTATTTTAATATAAAAAAATTTTTGGAAACTCTTGAGAAAAACTGCTCACTTTGCAACTTTTATAACGCATTGAAAATGTACGCGGTGACGTCACAGCTAGTCTATCTTCACTCCCTGTTTTGATAAATAGACAAAAATAAGCTGCGGCTCGCGTAGCTTTTTGGCTTGTTGAGAAATGTAAAAATGTGTTTTTGGATGGCAAGCATTGAACTATTGAATTTATCACATCTTGTTCTGTTGTAGGATACTGCGGATGGTGTAGACTGTAGAGTCGTAAAAAGATATACGCTAAGCTAGAACGTGACATCGCAAGTGATGTACGGGGACTTCGCGGCTGTATCCAAATTTGACTGAACTTTATTATGCTTTTAAATAGCGACCCAATTGCGTTAAATGACATTGTTAATATGTGGTTGCTGATAGTCAGATGAATAATTTAAATGCGCCTCTTTCAAATTTTTTTCACTAACTTTAACGGCTTCTGGTTATGTGCTTTCGATATTTAAATGTCTCAAAAAATGCCCGCGTCTCGGCGTACCGCTTTTGGATTTGAGACATTACAATAGATGAGGCATAAATTTTGATTAATCACAATAGTAACTGCGAAGTAGATTACAATTGACATGGAAAGGTCATTTTTGGTAATACGTTTAGTCACATTTTTTCGTCGCAGTTGAATTTATCTACGACGTTTACTTTCTGGAGTCCAAATGTTTTTATATGTTTGGCAGCTTACTCTTTCAAAATAGTCACGAGCGGCCTCTGCACTAGACTGTATAGTGTATAAGGACTTATAGTAGCGAACCATGCAACATAGCAACCAGCAAATGCGCAACTAAACTAGTTGCACATATGCACAATTAAAAATTTGCAGCCGCAAAAATCAGTTTTTGTACGCAAACTTTAGCATTTCCGATAGTTTGGTTTGTGGTTTGGGCCCCACAACTTCGTTTACCCTGATCTGTTTGTAACGTTGTGCATTAGCAATAAGTATTTCGTCTACATGCATGATAATAGACAAAAATCTGGCTTGAGCTGAAAGTCCGCATACTGCCTTTTCCGCCCGCGAAAGCGAAATATACGTGAAGACCAAAAATATAAGGTTTCGTTTTTAAAAAGGGACTGCTTTATGCTAGAAATACAAACGACAAACGAATAAAAAGATTTTCATCTTGCTGAATGGCTGTTGCGCCCCGGGGCAATGGTTTCCCTGGCGGTTTTTCCTCCACTCCGTTGTACGCCACTAATATACCTACAATTATATATTATAATCTGCAACAATGATGGTAATTGATACGATTGGTAGTTTTTACATAATTTTCTTTGCCTCTGAGGACCCAGCAGTACTACTCTGCAGTTCACAAATAGATCAAAAAAAGAAAATAATTGATTTTCTTTTATGCTGTAGCGTACTATAGCTCATCAAGCCTTTCTTCTAATTATCAGACACGTAGCCAGCAGGATAGTTTAGGAAGAGCAATATCTTTTCGATCATTTTGGTGACTGCATGGTTTTAAAACAAATAATTTTTGTTTTGCTAATGCAATTTGCAGAAGTTTTGCGTTCGTTTCTTGTTATTATGAAAAGTTTTAGTGGTAATAAATTCCTGAGGCTATTAGAGGTTTAGGGTTAAAGCCGCAGCTACCGGAAACAATGGGTTTTGGGGCCTTTGCTCCCAGCGCTCAAAGATTTTGCGATGTTTTTGGCAAAAACCAAAAAAACAATTTCAGGCCTATTTTGGTTAAAATTATTGCTTATGAGACCGCACGTAACAGGAATGCAAAGCATGATTTAAATGGCTGCGTAAAAAAGCTAAAAGAGCGATGCCTCAAATAGTAATTAGAAAATTTTATTCATTTTAATTCTAGCCATGATACAAATCTGTTATTCGAAAAACTAGCAAGTTTTATCAACTTACCTCAGAGTATCCCCCATGCCCCCCCTAAAACATAAACATTTATTTGATTAGCTTACCTTAAGCATTTTTAGCCAGCAATCAACTTTGATCATGTTTGATCGAATTATTTTACTGTTATTTTTAAGTTAATTTTTAAAGAAATTTATGCCCCCTCCCAAATAAATATAACAAAAACGAATTTGAAGTCTCTTCCTTTTTCCCGGCTAGGGCTGTAATTATTTTATTAATGAAATATAAAGCAGCAAGTTTCTGCGAACTACAATATATTTGTGATTCTTGATGCGTGCATTCCATGCAACTAGATTTAGCGAAATCGCGCAATATATTATTCAAAACTACAGCTCCCAATTTGTTAAGTAACATCAAACACGTTAGGTTTAAATTTTTTTTTTCACATTGTCAAAGCTATATAGGCCACTGGTTGTCAACTTATGCAATGCCGCATATACATTTTACTTCAAAAGTTGATTATCTTACCAATGCCTAAGCTTTTGATAAAGCTTTGTTGATTTGTTAGTGAACTGTCAACGTGAGTAGAAAAAGAAATTGCCGTTATAGGTTGTTGTACAATATTCAATATTTAAACAAACGGAATTTTGTGTTCTGTCTAACCAAACAATGAATGACATGCTTGTAGCCTACCAGTCAATTAATTATGTAATTAAAAATTGAAAAGTATGCGGATATTTACCATATACTGCATTATGCAATCAAGCAACTGACTGTCAATGATTTTTAACTGATTTTTCGCTCCTTTTACCTTACTATAATGCAAGTAAGATTTGCGTGGGGTGAAAAATAAACCTTATGTGAATCCCCAGACTCTCCCTTGACAATGGGACTGCTAATTATCGCAAAGTAATGTACAGCGAATCTTTGCCGCAGTAGTATGTAACAATTTGTTTCTAATCTTAATTGAATGCTGTGGCTTTGAATTTCTACTATATTTTGACCAGTAGCGGCCACGTAACCAGTGGGGGCTGAGGGGGCTGAAGCCTTTACTCTCAGCCAAGTCACTTGAGAAATTTAATTCAAATATGCATGCTTTTAAACGTGCTTTGAACCATTTCTTTTGACAAAAAAGTATAAAGGGAACTGAATCGGCTATCGGTAGTATAATTTTGTCAAAAAGTTTCCAAATCTTTACAAGATTAGTTGCTTATGGCTCAACACACGAGCGAATTGTCATCGAAATAGCGTTAATACTTATTTTGGAAAATTACAAATACTGCCAAGTGGCCAAACCATGCCTCCTAACGGCTGCTTGTGCCCCCCCTTTTGGTTCACTAAAGATACTTGTTTAGAACATCACGTTACAAAAAGACAACTAACTATTATGTGAAAAAGGAATGGTAACGTTCAATCTTATCTGCACTCTAGCAGTAAATTAATGTTTTTGAATATTAAAAGTATTGTGGTTCAAGTTTCAAATACCAGCTTTAGCAATCACGGTTTATACCTCTGAACCCATTAGGTCATGAATTAGGCTATTCATATCAATTTCAAAACCACGAGCGTTTGCATTATATGCAATTCAAAGAATTCTAAGCCTAAAGTCAGTGTTTCTCAAACCATGGGTCGGAATGCACATCAGCTCGCTAAACGTTTTGGGATAGTGGTACAACCAAGGGTTCTTTCCCCCTCCCCCCCTTAGCCAAATCACTTGGTAACTTTAACCTTAAAATGCAGGCGTTTAAATGTGCTTTGGACTTGACCTGTAATTAAAGCAAGGGCTGAATGGACTGGATAATTTAATTTTTTCAACTGGCTTTCAAAGCTTAGCAATTTATTTCTTTCAAATAGCTTTAAAAACGTGCAATATGTGATCTAAATGGCGTTAAAATGGCTATTTTTCTCAAAAAATGAAAAAAAATCTTCCAGCGGCTGAGAGCTTCACCCCCAGACCCCCGTCTATGATGCCTTTGAATTGCACCATTTTGCTTAGCTGGACATGAAATTGATGCATTTATCAAGCAAAAAATTTCAACTTTTGGTTCAAGCTCCTTTTCCCCCTTTAGCAAAATCTTGGTTCAAAATGTTTACTAGTGTGTAGGAGTGTACAGATGTCGACTGATAAAATAGTTTTTTGTTTTTTTTTAATGGCTAGCTCTTTGTGTTTTTAGAGCATACTCAAGCTTGTTTAGGTCACAGTGACCATTGCAAATAAATTTTTCAAGCAATTAAGAACCAGAACCGAAAATCTAAGAAACGCTATCGGCCTTATATGCCTTTTTTATACATGAACACAATATTTTGTGAATTGAACTTAATTTTCAATTGTGCGAGATCAATTTTAATAGTTCAGTTTATTTTAGTGCCCCCTCACTCTCGGCAAGTACCCACTTCGTTTGCTGTGAGCTGTGATGGCTCTTCAAGAAGCTGTAGGCTAGGCTCCCCCCCCCCCCACTTTGGAATGCAGACAATTTTAACCGAGGGTTCTAGCCCCCTTAGCAAAATTCTGGTGGCGCCCTGATTTTCGCAATTTTTGAGCAGCAGCAGCAAAAATATATATACTGCAATTAAATGCTCCATTATTTTAAATTTAGTGGCATTATCCCAATTGCAGAGTTTATCTAAATCTTGTCTCGCGTTTTTGAAAAATTTAGAAAAAAAAGCTCTGTAATTTTTCCACCGTTGTATCGAAACCATCTTGCAGTCAAATTTATCATAAAGTTAATAAAAATACAATATTGAAAGTTGAAACCCACCTATTTGAAACACAATTTGCATAAGTGCTTATAAAAAACGCAACTTCGGCAGTGGCAACAGCATTTTAACAAGAAAAAAATTTATAAACGCTTTTGGCGTAAGACATAGCTGGTCAAAGTTGCTTATTTGTCTATTAATTATTTGATTAAGATGCGGCGTAAATATTGCAATAGCCAATATGTATCGAAACGCGATAAAAGAAACCATTTTCGAAGCCAGCAACTACCTTTCGATTGACAGCTCTCAAGCTTTGCATCTGCTGTATATACCATTTGTACCACGTACTTGTGCAATATGCAGTACATAAATCAGCAATAGGAAAAATTAAATATAATTGGCCCATTGAGTCGAAACTATGGTTTTGTTTTTCAAACATATTCAAAAAGCGTTACCTCAATAACAATAAGCACAATAAAACTGTAACATTGAACTTATTTTGTTGGTTTTGTAATTTGTACGTACGAATTGTAATACAAACAGTAAAATGAAACTTTGACCAGGCGACAGAAAGGCCGTAATATGGAAACACAAATTCTTTGCTTGTTTGATTGATGATCTCACTTAGTTGTAAAAGATTCTTTGCTACGATCAATAAGATTTTTCTGAACAAAATAACAGCCGTTTTTATGACGAAATGCTATTCGTCATAGCGCCTTGCCATTCCGCACTCGACTGACGGCCGAGAATTTCAATGACTCACTCAGAACGCTTAGTTTCGATATGCCTCGCTAAGCATGCGTGGCTCATTCTCGCCTATTCTCTTTATTTACGAAAACCAGAACTTGACCTATGTACTGACTTCTAACAGTTAATAACTCGCTTTAAAGTTCGTAAAAAATTTTGAAATTTTTATCAATGGAAGCAGAATTTATTGACTTAAAAAGTCAAGGAATCTGATCGACTACAGTATCTTCAAGTAGCTTTAAAACAATAGGCGTTTAAAAAAGGCGCGTGCACATGTAGCCCCCCCCCAGTCCAGATAGGGTTAAACGCGTTTTGCCATAACAGACTTGATTGGGTTTCACAAAATATTTTATGGCAAAGTACGATTTTTTAAAAATCATAATGGTTTTAAAAGCTTTTCATTTGGTACCTTTTCACTTATTTTTAATCAAATAAGGTGGATTTACACAGTATCCGTTTTTGTCCGCTTTTGTCCGTTTTTGTGCATTTTTTCTTCTCCATAAAAAGTATGTTTTTTTTCGTCTGCATTTTTATATGTCCATACCCACATTAACCAGACTGTCACACTCTGGGCAAAAGTTTTCCGAATAAAAAATTTTTGTACAGTGGTGCAGCCCTATTTTCAAATATCGCTCTTATCGTTCATACATAAAATTTTTGGACAAAATCTTTATCAAAATGTAACAGTCTGCTTAGTGCCGATGTGGACTTACAAAAATACGGATGAAAAAGCGCATACTTATTCACGGAGAAGCAAAAACGCAAAAAAACAGACGAAAAACGGATACTGTGTAAATTCACCTTTAATTTTGCGAAAACGCTTTATCTACTACTATATAGTTGCTGAATAATTTTTTGCTTTGTAAATATTTCAAATAGGAGTCAAACATTTTGTGGCGATAAATAGGCAAAAGTGCTTGATTTTAATCTTAATATTTATTTTTCATGTTTCTTGCCATAATAGCCAGCTACTGATTATTGAAAAATGAGTTTGCAATTAACCGCAACTTTATCGATATAAAAATTAATACTTGACGACTTATCAGCTCCATTTTTAGTTGGTTCGATCAGAAATTAAATTTTATTCTAGCGAGTTGGACGTTTAATAATTTGAATTCATGTACCGTAACATAAATTTTGAATGACTATTGTCTACAGAGTTGTAAGTCGGGCCGGGCTTTTTGGGTCGGGTTTGGGCTCGGGATGGATTGGGGCCGGGTTTGGGCCAAAAGTTGACAAAAATTTCGGGCTTAATTCGGGCCTGAGACGTATGTTTTATTTTAGGTGCACAAAAATATAATCAAAATACCTTGGCAACATTACTAAAAAATTTAGACCTAACTTAACTTTAGGGTTTTTTGGGACTGATTCGGGCTTCAAATTAATTTTCGAGTTCGGACCGGGTTTGGGCCTGAACTAGTCGGCCCGTTTACAACTCTGACTGTCTATGTTATACTGTAATGACAACATCTATTACTAAAAACTGTACTCTACACTTCTGAAAGAGAAGTGTTGTGTACATCATTATTACTGCTTCAAAAATAAATTGTTGTTGTAAAGTCGATAAAAAAAAAGGAATGTAAAAAAGTAGTTTCTCTCAATAACATTCAACATCATCAGTAGCATCTTAACCAGCAGCTAACTACAAAGAGAAAATTTGAACCCAGCAATCAAAACATATTAAATTTCAATTTGACAAAAATTTTCCACAGCCCTGCCTTGGGCTGGAGTTTCGCTTAAATTTAAAGTTCATCAACAGGGCTGATGTAAACCAAAATGCAGGTAAAAACATGATTAAAATTCGATAACGTTTTGATTTACAAAGGTGCAGTGGTTGTGTATTTTTGCTGCAAATTCCAAGCATTGTTATAGATCATTTTTAAAAGAGGTTGAAAAGAAATTCAACTTCAGATTCTGTATTGTTTAGGTACTTGCGGTCCAAACTCGTGCTTAAACGCGCAATGCAGCGATTCCAGTGGCGGAATCGTTTGCTCCTGTAACCCTGGGACTCAAATTCTTAACACTTCGGCATGCTTACGTAAGTACCATAAAAATAGTTTTTTACTTGCTATCATTTTCATGTTACTTCCATTTTTCAACTATATCCAGCATGGTAAATTTCATAGAAAAGTTTGTTTTTTTTCAGCAATAGAACTTCATAGGTAATGCAGTTTATAGATATTTCTTGTCTTTGTTTTGTTTTTTGGCTACTGCTAGCATTAGCTTACTACTGTTAGGTTAGGCAATACCGTTTATTTAATATTTTTGTTTACTTCAGCACAATGCTCAGCTGAGCTGGAATACTGCGACCCTGGTGCCACTTGCAAAGCGACCGCTGCAGTGGGATTCCCAGTTTGCACGTAAGTTGGAAGACGGCGCATTGCGTCAGCGAACTTAAAGCAATATCTGACTTAAATGGACGTTAACTCTGCTGATAAACAATTCTTGCTGATTGTATCCCAACTAAAGCAGATCTTGAGATTCTCAAGTTCCACTTTTATCCGTAAGACTCTAACGAAAAAAACAAAATTTCTAGCTTTTATTCGCTCCTCATATTTCTTGTAAAGTCGAACTTGGGCTCAAGTTTACTCTTTGCAATAAAGCAAAAATAAGTTCAACAATATTTTGATTCGACTAAATGGACCGAACCAAAACACGTGTTGTGATTTTCTGTCTGTCGACTCTTGACTTGTGATGACATCCAAGCACTGCCTTACTTGCTACCGTTTTTGCCGGCTGGGATATAAAAGTTTGTCACGGCGATTAATTGCAGCCAGCTGTAACTGTGTTAAGTTGAGTATGCCACCTTGTTTCTTGAACATACCATCGGTACCTTTTTTCTTTTAAAAATTACAATTTTATCTTTGTACACGGTTGGAGGGCTGACTTTGCAAGGAAACCGCGAATGAGCTTCGAGTCAAGCTGCCACCTGCCCAGCTGTCTGCCATATACGGTGGAGGCTTCACACTGTCCCTTTAAAACTGAACAGGGAAACTGCGTCTAGCAATTTTATGGTGTTTGATTTGAGCATGGTCTTCCATTCATTGGAGCGCTTATTGGCGGATTATAAGTTAGTGCAACGCAAAATTATATTAGTTTGCGTAATGTCAGCACAGTAGTTAGAGTTTTGGTTATGACATAATCTTTATTATGACTTACTATTTTACGTGCTTACTACGACACAATGGCTAAATAAATTTGTCCCAGCCAGTGAAACCAAACGTGAGATGAATGCTGACAAAAATATCCATTATTTTATAGATGCCAAGCTGGTCGCACAGGACCAAGATGTACTGATAATGGTTCGTATTGTTACTTATTAATTTTTGCTTTGTTTGTGTAATAGCAAACATACAAAGCTAAATGGCATTGTAATGTCCTTATTATCCCATTCTGAAGATTCGCTTAACTAGTTCAAATATAATCTCAGATGAAGGACAGTGATGGATCTCGAATTCTTGGAAGCGATGCAAAGACAAGCCTGAGCTTTAACTAAAGTGAAAAAAAAGTTTGCAGCTAGGATTATTTGCAGTTGTTAAGTTTAAGTTAAACCATATTGATAAAAATCTTCTCCAAAATACGGCTAATACTCTTTGTTTTTTTTGTCCCATTTACTGTATGGCTTAATTTTTCCGCATTACAAGGCATAATAAATAAATAAACAGTTTTGTTGTTTAAATGTTGCTAAAATTTAACCACAAAAAGATATAAACTCAGGTAAAAACTAAAGAAATCTATTCAACTACCAATTTTGTTGAACTAGAGCTGGTCAAGCTGATCCCGGGTTCTCCAATTGCAACCTCACGATAGAGTGGAATGGGCTCCTCATCATATCGTTGTGTTTATATTTACCTCTATAGGTCTACCATACCAGAACCTCAGTTCAAATTCTTATCAATGTGAAACGTGCTATTAAAAAACTCTTCCTATTCTTCAGATGTTTCTCGAACGCTCGCGATTGTGTTCGGTGTCCTGGCAGGAGTCGTTCTCATCATTCTCATTGTTCTCTTGATACTCTGTGAGCATAAAAAGAAACAAGGATCACGTGACAATGTTTGAAGACATTTAAATGTTACAATGATCTCTTTACACACACATCACAAGTAAGCAGCAATATTAATTCTACGGTCATTTTTGTGTTTAGAAAGTAGCAGTGGGTAACGACAGGCATGAATAAGAAAGCAATTTAACAACCAGCTTCACCCAGCACTTCAAGCTTGGCCGGTATTCGAACCTGGCCCTTGTAAGCATGGAATGAACTTTTTCAACCTTGGGCTGCTGGATCTTCTGTTTTTTTGTTTCAATTCAGCGATTAAACGCTGACCAATGCATTGTGGCCACTTCCAGTAGGTTAGATGCTGCTGAAATTGTATCTGTTACTGAGTGGTTACCGCTTTCCCTAAGCGAGTGCTAGGTTTCGATTCTCAGGGTTCGAACCCGACTTGTGTTGAAACGGATCGCTACTATTTTGTATTGTGTTCTAATTAATTTTACAGACCTAAATCAATGACGTGGAAATGGGTTCATCCAAATCGTTATTATTATTATTAATTGGCAGCGGTGCAAGCGAATCTGCTACCGTTAGGTAAAGTCCACCTACATATTGCGTAGGCCTCATTTGGGCCCATTGCAACTGTAGCTGCTATGTTATTGTTGTTTTGTTTGGTTATTGGTCGAAGTCAAAAAGCCTTCCAGCTTCCTTTAGCTGGAAGTACGTAGCCAGTCTGCTAATGTTACATTTCATTACCACATTGCGAACAGTGGTTTGGTGATTACAAAAAATTTAAAACGAATATCTTGCTAAAGCTTGCAATTGTCAGTATGATGATTTGGTGTTTCATCCTCTCGGCCACATTTTGGACACAAAGAAGACTCAGCACGACCTGTAGTTTTCTTGTGTAGCTGTAGATTGCTGGGTCCAGTTAAAACTTGCACTACTCCAACTAATTGAGATCTCTTAAGGTTAAAGAGACGTATTGTTAGTCAAGAAGGCGTCCAACCAACAGACTCCGTCATCCTCAAGCAGTCTTCACGTTTATTCCTTAATGATTTCCATCTGTCTGTGGACCAGTCCTTAACCGTGCTAACACAACTGGCATACGGGACTGTAATAAAAGGTTCAAAACCATGTATTTTTGATCTGGATCCTGATTTGGCTACATAATCTGCCACTTCGTTACCATGAACCCTTGCATGTCAGGAATCCAGGCAATATTGACGTGATTTTGTTTACCTAACTAATTTAGGTTTCTAGTGCAGTTGAACACTGTAATTGATGTTACAGTGCACTTTATGAGTGCTTTAGTAGGTGCTTGACTATCAACCAGCACAACAATACTTGGGATTGTGTATTTTTTCCCAAAGCAGGTTCTTTGCCACTTCTGAAATAGCTAAGACTTCTGCCTGGAGCACAGTGCTATGAATTCCAAGGTGGAAAAATGCTTGTTTTGGGGAGTTGTTTGGGTATTCTGCATAGAAACCTGCACCTACTCTCCCATCTAGTTTCGAACCATCACTGTAAACCTTGACAGTGTTTTGATTTAGAACGCTTTCAAATCTGATAGCATTCTTTTCATCCATAATTTGACATTGAAAATTTCTTTCGAATACCTTTGTTTTCTTTATTCGGTCAGCTGGCATTTGCAGCAGCGGTAAGAGTCTTCTTACCTCATTGCAAACATCAACATGGCTTTTCGTTTTCACAAAGTAACCAATTGGGTTCAGATGCCAGAGCCCACTAACAGTGATTCTGTATGACCCTCGCACTGCCTCAGGCAATAAAAATTCCTCAATGGGAGATATGTTGAGCAATATTTCCAAAGCACCTTAGGGGTGCCGGGAAAAGCTGATGACATCATCAGGCAAGCAAGTCTCAGCGCCTTTACGAGTTTCCTCACTAGATACTTTTTGTTGAGACCGCCAGCCGAGGACACATATGCTACGACGTGATTGGACATATAATAGCTGTGTATATTAGGGTGTTCGGGTTTTTCACTTTTTGCTTAAATCTTTTTCTTTATACGATTTTAAGGGTACAAATTGGCATGAAAAAAAATCGTGATAGTTTTTTTTGAAAAAAATTTTTAGCTTCATACCCTGGGGTGGCATGGAAGGTTTTTGGGGGGGCGCGTATGACTAATATCGCATAACTCAAAAACTACTGCACCTAGAAAAACAATTTTTACATCAATCAATTTAGAAACACAGGTTTCCTATCTGTGTTCAAGTAATTATATAGCTTTAACTGCTCTATTTTTCGAGTTATTTTTGAAAAACTGTATTTACCCCTTTCTGCTTGCCATTTCGCTTTAAATTAAAGGTATTTTCTCTTCACCGCACAGATGACCAATTGGTGGACGCACCTGACCTAAAACCTGCCTGAAGCGAGAAATTTAATTTGATTTCTGGGTGGATACCACCTTAACACAAGTTACTAGTGACTCAGCAATCGCTTTTACTTCAACACTGCACTGCATGGCTGGATGCAAGGCATGGAAATGACTACTCCTGCTCATTCCCTATCACTTTAAAAGTTACTACTGCAAGTCTAGTAAGGATGTAATTTTTTATTCTGCAGTATGCAACGTTGCACAAGACAAGTGCAATTATTGCACTAATTTTCACTCTTGACTTTTGTTTTCACTTTATTAAGAAACCCAAACATTTTAAGACACGACTTTCTTTTTCAGCCGCTCAATTATTTTCGTCTTTGCTTCCGTGACAAATAAATCCCCTGATTTTAATATCAACTTGTCGTTGTTTTGGGCTTTGCAAAAACCTTTCACTCAGGCATTATGACATAAGACCATCTCTTGCAAGAGCGGTTGTGATTGTCGATCGAATTCCCAAAAAACTTTGTCGTCAATCTGGAGGCAATGTGCTGCTTTACTGCTGAATCCGAAGTATGGCCTGATAGGTGCTCGCTTCCATGCAAGTTGTGTGGTGTCCAACATCACCAGAAAGTTGCTGATCGGATCTTTCACTGTTTTGCTTGGAATGCAGGACTTTTTGAATGAATATTTAGGGTTACATTGATTGGGTTCATCAAGAGCAGAAGTGTTTTAAAAACACAGGTTTTACGCAATGATCAACCAGATTCGTATGTTGTTGGCGAAAATCCAGCGAAAAATAACGAAGAAATATCATGTTGTTGATCCTTCTGACGCGCGTGGATTCAATGAATTTCACAAACATTGGCACATAAACCGATATGATGTAGCTTGTGATTTGAAGAAGTTTGCTGTTTTGAAATAATCTGTAAGTAAGTAATCTGTAATCCATCTATAATCAGTAAGTAATTTGTAATCCATCAAAGTTTCAACGATTTTGTCTTACAACCACGAAAGCATTTCGTTTGCAAGGTAAGTGTTGCATATTTCGGTCATCTTCGC